>JAJMAO010000034.1:0-125028 GCA_030572575.1 Scheffersomyces insectosa
ATTTATGGGTGGTTAGTAAATATTGGTTCCGTTTGCAACCACATTTTTTGACTTTCACCATTTTAGTTTCCCGTCTTTCCGCGAACTTTTTTAATCTTTTCTCAAACTTTATTAGTCTTCAATTGTGAAAAGTATTCTAACTATGAAAAGAAATATATAAGTATCTAGAACGTATATAATTCATTTTGTATGTGACTTTTTTATAGCAAATAAACATTGTTCTCTAATACTTCAAAACGTAGACTAGATGAAATTATCGCGCCTCAATTTGGATTACTAGAGCGAAGTATTGTTAAGGGGGGTGCGAATATTGTCTGGAAAATACTGTATATCGTGCTTATTTATTGAAGATCTGGCGTGCATAGCGATTGCATTCCTGATTGTTGCATTGAACAGTCATATCAATAATAAATAATTAGTCATTTGGCTTACTGATCGGGAGCCTTATTTCTGTTTTAGTGGTTAACGATTTCGGTGTTTATTTATCTATATATATATAGCGAGATTTTCGGTGAGCCTCATTTTAGATGTTGAAAGTCTCCATATTATTGTTTCTTGTTAGCTTCACCGTGTCACATAAATATAGTAGATATTAATTATCTATTACTGTAAGTAGTGATACTCCCCAGTGTATTCTCATTGCACTGATCTAAGTGCTACAATTCTCCTTCCGCAAAGCTTCTATAATGGTTTCCGACTCTCCAGAAGATGGTCCTCGCTTTCCTTTGTTGCAGCCACAGCAAAACCAAGGAAAGTCCGCTGGCCAGAGAATCACGGCTGACGAACTAGCTGCAAATGGCCAAGACCAGCTATGGAGTATTCTTCCCTCCTACCATATGTACACAAATACAGTCTCCAAGAACTTGAACGTCACCGAGGACGAATCCATTGAGCCTCCAGCATACCAGAACACATCGTCTACTCATTCGTTAGTATCGTCAATGTCAAATGATAGTCCTTTGACGTCCATCATGTCTCCTCCAGGAGTCGCAAGAGGTGGTCCTTCGACATCCTCGTCGGTTTCAGGCAGCCAGTCAACAATCGAAGGTCCCTTCATCGTTGCCGATGAAAATTCCCACTCCTGGCAAGAGACGGTTTTGGATAACGTTCACAAGTTAAGAAACTTGACTTGTACTGATAACCCACTTTCCAATGCAGTAGACATCAGCGTTCACTTCACTAAGGATATCTGTAAGATGGGAGAGAAGCCAGAGGAAATTAACCCGCTGTTGTTTGAGTATTCGCAGGGTGATTACATTAATGGATATGTGCTCATAAAGTCCAGTGCTCCAAAACCTATTCCATTCGAAATGTTCTACTTATTGTTCGAGGGTACCATCGTAGTGACCGACCTCCAGACAAAGCAAAAGAATCCCTTAAAGATTAAGAAGTTCTTGGAGATGTTTGACTTTAGTGCATCTTTCAACGATGGACACATCAATAGGCTTATCACCGAGTTCGACAATCCTTTCGAATGTCCCGATATCGTTGATCCAATAGACCGCACTCGTCTATCGTTTGGTCTCAACAAGATGATTATGCCGAACCGAGTTTACAAGCGTTTTTTCACTTTCAAGATTCCAAACAACTTGTTGGACTCGGAGTGCAACGAGCATAACTTGTCAGAACACGTACAATTGCCTCCAAGTATGGGCTTGTCTAGATACGCAGACCTGACCCCAAGAGGAGTAGCATTGGAAGACCACATTAAGGATTTCTCCATGATTGATACTTCTGTCGCCTATGGAGTTTTGGCCAGATTTATCGGTAGAAAGTCCAAGTACGATATTGAGAATAAATTGGAGAAACATGATGATACCACCTTGATTAATTCCACTGGTGATGAATATATAATTTTAAAGGAGACATGCAATTACATGAGAATAGTACGTAAGTCCCACGAATTGACTGAGAATGAGAAGAGGATGAAGTTTGTGGAAAGCAAATTGATACACGAGAATTTATTCAACAGAATTAAGCAGAAGATAGAAATGGGAGAGGAGTTGTTAAAATCGATTGAAAACAATCAATTCGACAGTTCCATTGATATTTCCAAAAAGTTGACCGATATTGAATTGGAATTAGCAAAGCTCAGGCAATCTTATAGACAAAACAACAGAGACGTGAAATTTCCAAAAAGTAAAGGTGATGAAAATTATGAGGTTGTATTTCCTTTGTTGAAGAAGTCTTTTACAGGAAGTCCGAAGAACATCGGAACATTGAAGGTAACGACTCCACAAAGAGATTACAGAATGAAATACATCCCACCACCTAAGTTCAGATCGATTTCCAACAAAGAAAGCGTGCAACCCAGCTGGCAATTGGATGTACCAATTGACTTATCTGTAATCTTACCATCCCTCTCAAGCTCAAACGATACCAAGAAGTTACCAGAAATTAAACAGGCCAATGTGGAATTAGTTGTACTGACAATACAATCAGAAAAGTACGCTATACCAATTGAATTGCACCACGACATGATCTTCAACAAGGAAACAATGAACCCAATGCATAGACTTGCTTTTGTTGATACCGATAACATTACCAGTAACTTGATTAAACCAACGCAGGAACTATCTACAAAGTTGTACCAAATAATCAAAAAGTTGGGAGCTGAAAACTTCAAGGTTGAAAAGCAGATGGTTGATGACATCAAGGGAATTTGCCAATTGAAAGAAAAGAACATCAATCTACAAGTGAATGATTTAAAGATAGAGAGTCACGGCCAAACAAGTGATTCTATCGCCAAGATTCCTTGGACTAGGGATCTCGAAACTAATGCATTTACTAAAAAATTCAACTTGAAATTGAATATGGAATCGGTCGCATTAAAAGGCAACGACAAAGGGAACATCTCCTCCAAGGCTTATGATAAATTCTGCTTGGTACCAAACTTTCAATCGTGCTACTTGGCTAGAATGTATTATCTTAAGGTGATATTGGTAACTAGTACCAACGAACACATTAAGATCAAATTACCAGTCGTAATTCAAAAAGATTAGTTTCATTCTGGAAATGGAATAGCTGTACATATATATATATCTTCATGTATAAATAATTAATATGATAAACCCTAAATAAATCTACGTAAGAATCAAGAACATTTTAAGACACTAGCTAGAGCAGCTGCATTGCAACATTGAGTACTCATCGCCTCTATCACCCTGCAATAGCCACTTGTCTTCCAATTCTTTCAATTCAGCACCCCACTTCGATCTATCATAAGGATTGAAACTCATCTTCTCCAACTTCTTCAAATAAGACAAGTCCTCGGCACCAGAGTCTTGTGTGAACTTAATTACTTCGTCTAAAATCCAATTTCTTGGGAGAAATAATGGATTGTATTTACGGTTGCTAGACCTTGTGTGTTCAGGGTCAACAGTTCTAGACTCCAACGCAAGCTCTTTAAATTTAGTTAACCACACCGAAATACTCTCGATTAACTCTTTTTCCGTATACCTAGATTCCTTTTCATTAAAGGATGGTAATAAAATGGAGGCAGCCACAGATTCGTTACTGTTTTCGAGCTTTACTTGTTGCAAGAGTAGGAAGAACTTATTAAAATCGCATTGGACCTTGAAGAGCAATTCAAGGAGTGGAGCAATCAACAGTTCGTTATAATAATCAATGTTCGAGTAATCAATTAATTTAGGCGATAAACCTAACCTTCCAAAGAATGTCTCAACGTACTTTTTCGTAAATGCATATTGGAAAATTTCACCACCCACTTCAATAACCTTAGTAGCTCTTTTAATGACGGGTTCTTCCCATGTCTCGTCAAACCTTCCTCCTGAGAACTTTGGATTCTTCAAAAGAGTGCTTCCCGCGCCTATCAATTCAGCCATATCCTCACCTAGTCTAGTTAAGTTCCACCAAATTGCAGTAGGTGTATTGCGGTATCCATAACGTTGTTCATGATCCTCCGAATTAGGGGTGTAGTTTGGATCATATTTGTCCATGATAGAAAAGGGACCAAAATCAAGTGAAAGGCCCAAGATTGAAGTGTTATCAGTATTCAATACTCCATTTAAAAATCCATAAGATTGCCACATTGCTGCTGTGGACGCATTACGAATGATGGTTTCGTAGTACAACTTATCATAGTCCGTTAAGTCACCAATTGACTCCTTTGTTCCCTCAAAGAAGTCAGACTTGTGGTTTAAAAGGTCCTCAAAGTACCCAAATTTCTGTCCATCAACAGTGAACAACTCGTCTATCACATAGTCACTTAACTTTCTAATTCCTACCCGGTCTCCTCTCCATCTATACAAGTGAAAAGTTCCCAATCTGATCCACAGCTCTGCAAATCTAGAAACAACTGCACACTTTTCTGCATAACTACGACTGGCATATGTCAATGGTAGATAAGTGAGAGATAGCGCTCTAGTGGTGGGTATCCCAATGGCATTCAAATGCTCTGAAATGATATACTCTCGAATAGACGATCTTAAAACCGCTTTTCCATCTGCAAATCTTGAATATGGAGTCTTTCCTGAACCTTTCAATTGAATCTCGTATTTGTCTCTATTCTTCTTTGGAGCTTCTTCCTTGGTTTTAGGTACCTCGAACAAGTTTGATACACGGCCATCTCCCAATTGGCCAGCAAACTGTCCGAACTGCCACCCAGTATAAGCCTGAGCATACGGAAATGGGTATCCTTTGGACTGGAACGAGTCCTTGTGCATTAAATAAAATTCTCCACTCACCAATTCTTGGAACTCTTTATCATTGACTTGTTCTGGATCCAAGCCAAGGTCCCTAAGCGCATTCGAACTAGCAGTTAGGAACTTGTATTCCTTCCTTAGTTCAGGCAAAGTGTACGAGAAGGCACCTGATTCAAGGATTCGTGGCTTGTTGATGACTCCATCTTCGTTGGCCAACGCAATTGCCGTTGTGCTAATTTTGTCGTCTGGTGGAAAGTAGTCTGTGAAAGACGACGTTCTTGGAAGTTCGGTGAGCTTAGACATAGTAGCAATTGATCTAGTACTCCTTCTATTCAATACAAGTGGTGACAAATACTGAGTTGGGGCCCCTGTTCTGACCCTAGTATTACTGATGAGATCACTTCGCAAGAATAGACAATACTTTCTACCGCTTACAATTCCCATGCTAGATAAAAGGCGTTCACGTATTATTCCTATTCCACTTGCTCACCAGACTAAGCTTTCTCTTTTAAGCTGCCTCACTAAAAAAACTGTGTAGCGTCAAACTCCGGAGCGAGGAGACAATGGGGTACAAGAATGATGGTGGGCAAATTAATGGATTAATAAGCGTATCGATGACTGGGTTGTCTTTTGGAGTTAGTGTTGTGGGATATGGTGTAAATTAAGGTGCATTATATTGGAGAGAGGAGGATATCGAGTGGTATCTCTTAGTGTTCTTGTAGCCTGTTAATTATTTGCGGGGGAGATGAATGGGTGCAAATTTAGCGAGACAAGTTTTAGAGAGAAGATGAGTAGCAGAGAGAGATGAATTTGGTGAAAGGAAGTACATTACTGGGCATATCTCAATGGGAAGAGGCTTGTTTGATACGTCTATTGTCTATTGTTTATTGAAGGGACGGGGCTAGATATTGCTATTACTATAGCTTGCGGCAAGGCCACACAATGCAGCACTACTTGAGATCAGAGTAGACATGTTCGATGATGTCACTCGAAGGAATGTCTTCAAGCTCATAACCGGTCCAGAGAACTTGCTGGGCAATTCCCTGGTATATCATGGATTCCACACCGGAGATCACCTTCCAGCCACTGGCCACGAAATCGTTGTATATTCTCGTAGTTGGTTTGGGGTGATAGCACATCTCCAACACCGCTCCCTTTTCCGAAGACATGAAGACGTCAAGTATAGCTCTGGCTTTCTTCTCTTCGGTAGTTTGAGGAGCAAAATCAGGAACAGTAGAGACTACCAATAGCGGTTTTGTTTCAATGGAATGGGCCTCTTCTTCATTCTTGATGTGAACAATCTTACCCTGAAACCCTCCTTCGGCCATGGCTCTTGATAGAGCAACCACTTCTTCAGCAAATCTATTCACCACGTATATCGTAGGACACTTGAAGAACTCCGATAACGCATATACAGCAGAACGACATGCTCCACCTCCTCCGTATACCAATCCCGACCGGTGTTGATTCTGTGATCTCTCTAGGTACTCGGGAGCATTATATGTAAAAGAATCGCGTATGCCTAAAGTATCGGTATTGGTTCCCACATAGACCACTCTGTCGGAGCCCTGCTCTTTACGGAGATAGATGGTGTTGACTGCTCCTACGGCCTTTGCTCCATCATCGACCACATCGACATGATCCAAGATCTTTACCTTATTTGGCATGGTCACAGCAGCGCCAGCGCAGCTTTCTGAATGAAGAAACCGCTTGAACTCATCAAAATCGTCACTATCAAACAACTCGTATCTCCATTGCAATCCCAATCTCTCAAATATGTAGTTCTGTAGCACGGGAGCCTTCGAGTGCTGGAGATGCTGGCCGAACAAACGGACTTCCAAGCGTCTTTTCCGGAGCTTGTTGAGGTCTTCTTCGTTCAAGCAATCGTATGTCACAGTCATAGCGGTCTACACTCAAGTAACTATACTTGAACAGATTAGTCGGAACGATATAGCGATGGACACTAAGAACCTAATTCCCTAAGAAAATGTAGTTTCGGTGAAAGTATCTCCCTAGTTTTAGTTGGTGAACTGTAGATCTTCTCTCTTCGTTGATCTCGCTACTGTATACGCGACTAATAACATAAAATAGCCACCAGTATTGATATCTTAATGTGTATATCTTACTACCTCCTTCTCGTATCTCGAGTTAGCCACTAATGGAAGCTGCACTTCTGTAGTTCTACATATTATATACCTAGTCCTCAACTCCAGTTAGTAGCACCAATTTCCTCTAACCTGTCCATTCGTTCTTATGAATGCGCCAATTGTCGTAGAAGACCCATACCATTAATCCAATACCGTACTCTACAATCTACAACCGACAACTCTCACCAACCCCACCCACCTTTTTTCCCTCGAGGTCTCATCCCGCCCATTTCTCATTGTCTTGTTCTCAACCCCATCTTCGTACCTTCCTCACAACGCGAGACTGTAAACTTGTGTTGACGCGAATTCGTCACGGCTAAACTTTTTCTTAGCAATCGCTTCTGGTGTGATTGCGATTCTGATTTCGGGAGTCCGATCATAATAATTTTGTCTACATTTGAGTTTGACGCTGGTCTTTTTTCCCTCTTTCTTTTTGACTTGGCCTTGGATCTGACTTCGCTCTTGGTCTTCATCTACATCTTTTTGTTCTTGTTCCCTGTTTAAGAGCATTAGCACACTTTTTCTCGACCTTCACTTCGCCCGCTGTACATATAGAAATTCAAACGATGTCGGTGCTCAAGGTGATCTTCAGACAGCGGTTGAAGGTCATAGTCGCCGTGGTGTTGTTCTTGGTGTTCTACCACTTGACATCGGGCCCAGCCCAGACCCATACACCACCACACGCCGCTATACCCAAAACTCCTCAAGCAATCCCACAGAGAAACCCGCCTTTGCTAAAAGACAGTGCCGATGCAAACATACCCGTTCCTCCAAGACCGTTGGACAACCCCATCGACGGAGGTAGCGTACCACCCTCGAATCCTGATTCTGAGCAACTACCTCAAGCTGCAGGTGATGCAGAACTCGAACCGGCACCACTCTCCAATGAAGAGGAGTTGGAAATGGAAAAACTACTTGAAAAGGGTAAGCTCTCGCCCGATTCCATTATCAGATCTATCCGAGACTACTCGGCTTTCTTCACCAATATAGAGAACTATGCCATCGATGGAGGCTCGTTGAAGGCAAAATACAAGACCGAAAAGGCTAAGGAGTTATTCTCGAATCACGACTCGTTCTTATTCTCCAAGGAGTATTTGGAAAATGTGTTGGATATTTCCGACAAATCATTCGAGCTGTTGAAGGCATCACATGAAGACTACGTGGAAATCCAGATGAAGAAGTTGATTGATATCTATGGATTGAACACTTTCGGAAATATCTTGAAAACAGACTCCGAATGGGAAACATACTCTGGGTCTTCCGGCTACGTTCTTGTAGGTGGTGGAAGATACAGTTGGTTGTCTTATCTTGTCATCAGACAAATAAGAGCCACAGGAGCCAAGAAGCCGATTGAATTATTTCTTTCCAATGAAGAGGAGTTCGAGAAGGATTTCTGTGAAGTGATTTTGCCAAAGTATAACGCCAGATGTAATGTGTTCGACACGAAGTTGGCCTTGGACTTGAAGAAGAGATTCAACTTAGGAGGTTACCAATATAAGATGTTGGCTTTGATGAGCTCCAAGTTCGAGAATGTTTTGTACTTGGACTCAGATAACTTCCCTACAAGAAACATGGATTATCTCTTCGACTCTGACTTGTACAAGAAGAATGGTTTGATTTTGTGGCCCGATGCATGGGCAAGAACAACCAACCCTAAGTACTACGACATTGCGGGCATCAAGGTCGAGGAGAACAAACTCAGATACTCTGCCTACGATAAAAAAGAAGCCGAAAAAGAAGGATCGCCTGAAGTCAAACCATTATCCGAATATAACTTCAAAAACTCTTGGTTCCACGATTTCGAAGGGGCACTTCCAGACCCTACCTCGGAAACAGGTATGTTATTGATTAACAGAACATCTCACCTCAAGACCTTACTTTTGTGCTTATACTACAACGTATTTGGACCAGACTATTACTATCCATTGTTGACCCAAGGTTCTGCTGGAGAAGGTGACAAAGAAACGTTCATAGCTGCCGCCACAGCTATGGGAGAACCATACTTCCAAACGTTGAGACAATTCAAGTGGACCGGATATGTGTCTCAGGTGGACGACAAGTTCACATCAAAGGCATTAGCTCATTACGATCCGATTCAGTCGGTGAATACAGAAAAAGAAGACATTGATGTCATTTTCATGCACTTGTCATACCCTAAATATTACCCCAACTGGCTCGTGGATAACCATGACTTGGTCTACAAAGAGTCCGGCGATCATATTAGAATGTACGAGTCAATCAATGATAATGTTGGATATGATTTCGACTTGCGCGTCTTGCAATTCTTCACGCAAGCTCTTTGTCCAAATTACTACGACGAGGAGACCAAGAAGCCAGTTGATGGACAGGAGGGTATAGATAGTTCTGAGTACATGGGACCATCTCTTATCTACGTCTTATACGAAGCAGAAAAGAATAAGAAGAGATGCGAAGAAGTATTCATTCCTCACTTAAAATGGTTAAAGGAAACCACCAAATTCAAGGAAGGACTGGTCATTGTATAGATTGTTGCTGCGTTTAATATTTAAAGGGATTCTAGGAGTCTATTTCTCAATTCTGGCAAGTCTATCAACTCTAATTTTTAGATTCACAAGAAAATTTAGCATTTAGTTTTATCAGTGTAAGAGTTTGAGTGATTTAAATGTACCTCTACACATATACCCATGGATCTGTTTCATCCAAATTTGACCTTTATTAAAGACTCTTTGTATACCGACAAACGGAACAGATTAGCCGAGAAACTGGTGACCCTAGTTATTTTTATACATCTATAGTTCCTATGTGCTTCTACTACTAGAACCCACATATACGATCGTCTATTTTTGTTTGCTCGGAGATACGTCCATTTTCATTTTCTCCGAAATTCCAGATTATATTCGTCTTCACTTGCTTCCTAAGATTAGCAGCCACGCATATTGGCACTCTCAAGCATTTTCATTAGTCAACCATTCCGACTCCCTAGACCATCCATACATTTGCAGCAATTGCCAGAACATTCAACGATATACTTCTTTTCTCACCGCATCGGCTGTCCTTTTCCGGTAAGTCGGATCGGTCCTTTTGACGTCGAGTTGTCCCTAAAACGACCGTTGCCCATGAATACAATTACTAAGAGTTAGTAAACCGGGTCGGCTGAAATTGTAGATTGAGCGCTCTGCATTAGATTTGGTTATTATTTCCATTGTTCGCAATGATTGTACGCGGCTAGCTCTAGAATTTGACATCCTTTACTAGGCATCATCTCTCCTGGCAAAAATTATTTAAGTGTTTTGATATACTGCGAAATATTTATTTTGGAGGTTTTAATCATTAGGGTTCTATTACAATTGCTCTAGCCACTAAACGTAGCCACAATGGAGTCCTCTGATAGCCAGAGTATCTTGCCGCTCGATGTAGAGCCCATGAGGACCTCGAATATCAAAGAACTCATGAGGAGAAATTCCAACTTGTCGTATGACGATATTGCATCGGTTGCTTCAATTGCAGCAGTACCGAATTACCAAGACATCTCATTATTCAGAGAAGTCCTTTTCATAGGATTAATGTGCTTATCTCAGTTGCTCACACAAGCATCCGTGGCTCAGACTATGAACACGTCCACTCTCATTGCAAAATCTTTTAATATCGAAGATAAACCGGGGGAAATATCGTGGTTCTCCGCTTCATTTTCGTTAACAGTAGGTACCTTCATTCTTATTTCAGGAAGACTCGGTGACATGCATGGATATAAGTTGATGTATTTTATTGGATACATTTGGTATGGAGCGTTTTCATTAGCAACAGGCTTTGTGGGGTTTTCGTCAACTAATATACTCTTCGACGTTATGAGAGCACTCCAAGGAATTGGCCCTGCTATAATGATGCCAAACTCCCAAGCCTTAATTGGAAGTTACTACCCTAACGGTATGAGAAAAGACATGTGTATGGCATTTTTTGGATCTGTGGCCCCAGCAGGATTCACCGTTGGGGCTATTTTCAGTGGTTTGTTTGCTCAACTTGTATGGTGGCCATGGACCTTTTGGGTTTGCGGAATTATTAGTTTTGTGGTCGCTGTTTTTTCATACTTTATTATTCCCCAGAACGTTGGTATAAGATCAGGCGGTTCATTTGACTATTTAGGGTCTCTTGCTGGTGTTTCAGGTTTGGTCTTGATTAACTTTGCTTGGAACCAGGGCCCAGTAGTGGGCTGGAATACGCCATACGTGTACATCCTCTTAATCATCGGTTTCTTGAGCATTGCAGCATTTATCTACATTGAGAAGAAGGTCGAGGATCCATTAGTCCCTCCAGATGCCTTAAAGGGTGAAACGGGTGCTGTATTAGGATGTATTGCGGCTGGTTGGTCTTGTTTTGGTATTTGGTTATTCTACACGTTCAGATGGTCCTTAATCATTGATGACGTTAGTCCAATTTTGGCGGCTGTAATGAGTATTCCCTGTGTTTTCACAGGTTTGATGGCTGCAGTGACGACTGGTTTCATGGTGCAGAAGGTTCCATCTTCGGTTATTTTGCTCGGTGCGATGTTGGCCTTTTTGGTTGGAAGTGTTCTCATGGGAACCAGACCCGTTGGGCAGATATACTGGGCTCAAAAGTTTGTCAGTTTCCTTGTTCAACCATTTGGTATGGATATGTCCTTCCCAGCTGCTTGTATCATTCTTAGTACTGCGTTGCCAAAATCACAACAAGGTATGGCCGGATCTTTAGTATCAACATTTGTCAACTACTCAATCTCAATTGGTTTAGGGTTTGCTGGTACTGTCGAATATTATAGTACCAAGAATATGGTACCTAGCAGGGAGACCACGATCCACGGAATGAGAGTAGCCTTCTACATGGGTTTTGGTTTAGCAGGATTGGGAGTTCTTGTTGCTCTGTTATTTGTGTTTTACCAGCTTTCCCATCGCAAGAAGGATCTCGAAGAAGAGAAGTCTTCTCATATGGATAAATACAGCATTGAAGAGAGTCATGCGATCGACGAATCGTAGACTTTTCTGAACACCAACAAGACAGGTTGCAATCTTTAGCTGGCTGCAAAAAATTTGCAATTCCTTTGCAGTATTGAACAGCTTTGGCCCTTATGGCCTCGACTTCCGGCTCTTCATAGGAAGCAAAGATACCACGCATGAAATACTGTCTGAAGCATTTGAAGCATTTTATGCTTTCTCTCCCACATCATTTCTATGAAACTCTGATTAGAGCCAAGGTAAAACGGACTATTTGACACACACAAGTGTTTAAGTAGAGAGTAATGATACTTCATGATAGTTAATAATACTTCACAAGTACCTAATAATTATTTAATAATAAATGCATAAGATAGTGAGATTGTAGAGATAGCGCCAATAGTTAAGATGCTTTGTAAGTGGTACCAGTTACTTCATTTAATTGACAATCCATGGCTTATAAGGTTAGTAGTATATATATTTATTATACCCTTAGATACACATACATACATGTATACACATATATCTCGGCTACCGTCTACGGTCTTCATGTAGACTATTGGATATCCACATCCACGAAACGCTTCCACAGCATCAAAAGTTCTTTGCCCCAGAAAATGGCTGTAAAAAAACAGTTCCCCTCTATACCTTCTTACGCTCTAAGTTATCTCACACAACATTCTTTGCGACTGTGGCTTTCCTGATTAGTAACATCTGTTCAATATGCGACACTCGTTACTCTATTGGGTAGCATTTGGCTGTAAGAATTAGTGATTTAGTCAATTGTCTTCTTTTTCGTGTTGTATTACTTATTGCCATTACGAGCTTTATACGCGCTAGTCGATACATACATTAGCTGATTGACAATCCAGATACCTTGCTGAATCATGGCAGTCCCACCGGTATTGAAGAGCCCATTGGCCAAATCTTTGAAAATCGCCCTTATCCAATTGAAGGCGGGCGCTGATAAAGCAGCCAACTTGGCAAAAGTCACCAAGTTCATAGACGACGCCGTGAAGACATCCACCATCGGGTCGTTGGACTTGGTGATGCTCCCAGAATGCTTCAACTCTCCTTACGCAGTTGACCAATTCCGTAATTACGCCGAATTGATCCCCTCTGGCGAGACCACTTCGCTCTTGTCCCAATTGGCCAAGAAGCACGGAATCTACATCATAGGAGGTTCCATTCCGGAATTGGCACCAGAGGATAACAAAATCTTCAACACGTCGTTGACATTCTCTCCAAAAGGAGAGATCATCGCTAAGCACAGAAAGGCTCATTTGTTTGACATCGATATCCCAGGAGGAATCACTTTCCAAGAGTCTGTAACGTTGACTGGAGGAGACAAGGCTACTGTTTTTAAGTTGGGAGAATTCGGAAATGTGGGCTTGGGTATCTGTTATGATATCAGATTCCCAGAATTAGCATCAATTGCTTCTCGTAGTCCTAATAACTCGTTTGCCATGTTCTACCCAGGAGCTTTTAACACCACAACTGGCCCATTGCACTGGCATTTACTTGCCAGATCCAGAGCTGTGGACAACCAATTATACACAGTATTGTGTAGTCCAGCTAGAGATGTCGGAGGTAGTGGCTATCAGGCTTACGGTCATTCTTTAGTGGTTGATCCATTTGGAAAGATCATCGCAGAGGCCGGAGAAGGAGAGGAGATTGTGTTTGCCGAGATAGACAAAGATATAATTCCTAAGGTGAGAGAAGGCATTCCTGTTCATTACCAAAGAAGGTTTGACATCTACGAGGATATTGTCGGTGAAGGGAAGGTGAAGGTCAGCGATTTGTAGACTACAAATACCTTACGTTATAGACTTCCATTAATGACTGAGACTTTAATAAAAGAAGAGCTAATCAACCAATCCACTTCGGTAAAAATCGATTATTTAAGTAATTCTAGTAAGAAAACCACCTATATGAACTGTATATTCTAGAACTTAGATGAAACCCATGGAACCTATACTATGTACAATTAAAACTCCTCGTCCTCTCTTCTCTCTATGAATTCTACCAAAACATCCATGAAAGCGGTCGGGTTCTCACTGATAAGCCAATGACCAGCCTCCACTTCTCTCACCTCGAAATCTGGGAAATATTTGCCAATGTCAGGTATTACTTCATCTGGCACATATGGAGAGTTCGTTCCTCTAATGAACAAGGCTGGACCCTTTGTCCATCTAACAACGTTCAGATCGTATGGCCAACTAGAAATTATTCCAGCGGTGATGGCCCTTCCAATGACATCAAGTGGAACTTTTGAAGTTATTATGTCTTCCTTTCTGCCTCTTTTTACGTTAGTCAATAAGAATTGACGAACAGTCACACTTGACTCTACTTCCGCCAATAGCTTGTCAAGATCTTTTATATCCGTATACTTATATTTCTCCATACCGAGCCTCAACTGATTGACGTATTTCCCAAAGCTTGAACTGGAATCATTACCAGAAACACTTACTGGGCTGTTATCGACAGCTACGATCATCTTAGGCAACTCTGGACGACGGAGAGCAACAGCCATGGATGCCTTTGCACCTAATGAATGTCCCACTAAAATCGGCTTGGCAAATTCTGGGAATTTTGATTCTTCTATAAATCTTTCAACATCTGCTGCGATGGAGGGATAGTCCAAGCGTGGAAGATGGGGAGACTCTCCGAAGTTACGTAAATCAAGACAGTAGACGTCTCTGTCCAATCTCACTGCGAGCTGTTTGGCGACAGTTCTCGTGTTAGATCTGGATCCAAACAAGCCATGCAAAAAAATCAATGGAGACTTATAGATCACAGGCTCTTTTGGGGGTGAGTGCTTGTCGAACTTCAATTTTACTGTTTCTATAGAGCCATCGATGGCTAAAGAATCGCCCAAGTATCCAGAATCAACATAAGAATGTAAATTTTTACCACTCACATTTTGGTGTACGGAGCAGATTGAAAATGCAGATTTTTGCCAGAAAGATAATGGGCTGGCTATGGAGAAAGCACCACTCAAACGAGGGCTCAATATCAACCCACTCATAACCTCGTTGGTATTGTTTGCTGTAAAAGAAGACTCAGAATCTATGAGTAACGGTTTGAAATATTTCCTTCAATACCGCTGGCGCGCAATTTTTTGAAGTGGATGATTTATAGAGACAGAGTGCCAACTAAGAAAAGAAGCTTTCACCTAATGGGAGAAGATGAATAGGAATAGTGACCAATTCCGTTTCCAAGACTAATTCATAAAGAAATGGACAACAGCAAATAATTACTAGCAAATCCAATTCTGTATTTCCATTGATTTGCAGCTATTTTTATGTAATATTGAGTTATTTTATATGTATCATCTATGTTGAAAAATGTATCAATAGATGAAGACTTCCTTCTATTTGGGAATTGTACAACCGTTACCTTTTTCATATTGTCACCTCTTGTATAAACTGACTCCTAATTCCAAGATAGAAATTGCCCGACAAAGCTACAATTATTCCTCATTGCTATTCATAGCACCAATACAAGAGGATCCCCCACGATCTTCTCTTTTGTCACGCAGCCGGCCCGATTCCTAAATAGGACGAATATATAAATGCGAGGGTTCCACTTCTTTTTGACAGGTTTGAAGAATACCGGAGCCGTTTCTTTTACCGTTACAGATTGTTCCTTGAATCATTAGATACTCGTAGTCTAATACATCATCGGTATTTGATTGCAATTGCCTTAGCGAAAGAACTCACTTTTAACGAATCTTCACCATGTCTCCAGCCACTAAGTATGTATCTCCGGAGTTTTAATAATTTTCGGCATCCAATACTAAACAAAGTCCGCTCTAGATCCACCAAGGTCATCAAATTAAATGATGGCAGCTCAATTCCAGCCGTCGGACTCGGAACATGGCAATCTACTAGCGAGGAAGTATACAATGCCACCTTGACCGCATTGAAGTACGGCTACAGACACATTGATACTGCTGCTGCTTACGGCAATGAAGAGGAAATCGGAAAGGCTCTTAAAGACTCCGGAATTCCTCGTGAAGAGTTGTTTATCACCACAAAGTTGTGGTGTACTAGGCACCAGGACCCAGAGGCTGCAATTGATGAGTCATTGAAGAGATTGGGGTTGGATTATGTTGATTTGTACTTGATCCACTGGCCTGTTCATTTGAACCCAAAGGGTAATGATCCTAAATTTCCAACCTTGCCAAACGGCAAACGTGATATTGTTTTCGACTGGAGTTTCATCGAGACCTACGAATTGCTTCAGCCATTGGTTGCCAAAGGAAAAGCTAAGTCGATTGGTGTCTCTAACTGGTCTGTTTCTAACTTGAAGAAGTTGTTGGCTGCCGAGAGCACCAAGATTACTCCAGTTGTCAACCAAGTTGAGTTGCATCCATACTTGCCGCAGCATGAGTTGTTGGCTTTCGCCAAATTGAAGGGAATAACTTTGGAAGCATACAGTCCATTGGGCTCGTCCGACTCTCCACTCTTTAAAGACGAGACAATTGTCAAGATTGCTGAAAAGTATGGCGTTCCTCCAGCAACGATCTTAATTTCTTGGGCTATATGGAGGGGAACTGTCGTCTTGCCAAAGTCTGTGACTGCTAGTAGAATCGAGAGTAACTTTGAAGTAGTTGACTTGAGCGATGAAGATGGTAAAGAAATCGACAATATTCATAAGGTTAAAGGCATCAAGAGAATTATCAACCCACCATGGGATCCTGTTGTTGTTTTTGACACTGATGCCTAATAATTCCTGATAGAGATCAAATATATTTATATATGTATGTGTATTATGTCTATGAAAATCAAAGATACTTGTTCAGCAAATAGTTGTCATCAATACATATGTATACATATATATAAAGTTCATATGGAAGCATGATAGTGTTATAGTAAGTGTTTTCTTTTTGTATCAATGAGCCTCGGTATTGAATGAAAGTTTCTACAATATCATAAAGAGTGCACTTCGACAGTGTGAAATAAAGGTATATATTGAAAATAAGGCTACAAGAAGAAAGAAAGAAAACAAAATGTATAGCCATAAGAACCTCTTGGTCCTTATGAATACATGAGTAATTTCGATTTGAAAAAGTTTAGAAATCACGGACCTAGTCCAACAATTTCACGTAGTTAGAAGGACAAATACCCACCTGTCCATTGGATCTTCTGGCCTGCCACCATTTACCGTCAATGTCATCGACTTCCATGATCTCATCTTTGATAAATGAGATCTCGTTTATGTCATCTGGATTGGCATCATAACTGTACAAGGCCTTGGCTCTGTATCTGAAGGTTATTCCTATGTTAGTCTGTGAAGTTGCGTCGTTGTAGACGGTGTTTCTCTTGCTTGGACCGTTGTTATTAGTCAAATCACGAGATTGTCTTACGTCGGACGAAGAGAAGTTCTCCAAGCCGTTGAGCTGAGATGAGGCCATGTACTTGTTATTGGTGGTGTTGTTAGCAGTCGACGAGTTATTGTTAGTGGTCAACTGTGACTGTCTTACATTGGTCTCCTGGAAGTTGGTGGACTGAGTACGAGGAGGGTTGACGTATCTTCTGTATTCTTCATCCTCTTCGTCATCTTCTTCTAATTTGTTACCACCACGAGTCGTTGAAATGTGACCGTGGTTATGGGTGTGAGTCTTGAGGGAGAAGGAGTCGATGAACTGGTTGGTAGGGGATTCTGGGTGACCTCCAAAGTATAAGATCCAAATCAAATTGAGAATGGACAAAAGGATACACCCGGCAGCACAACATAAGTTACCAGAGCTGTCCGAGTGATAAATAAGCTGGTTGGTGGAGTTGGTTGTGTAAATGAAGGCTACAGACACAAGTCCAACCAAGGTGAATTTGTACAATTCGATGTTGTTATTCAAGTATAACAAGAACACCACTATTATTATGAGGATCTGGTAGACGATACCCCACCAGGAGAAGTGTGGAAACACACTCTGGTCCAGGGAAGCGGCACCTGCTAAAGCGACGATCCATGATATGACACCGTACGAGATGGTGGATATGGCGAAGGGATCGCCTGTGAAATTGGACAACGCAAATGGCATGTTTGGGTTGAAGGTAAGTCTTGAGGTAGCTGCAGCAGCGTCGGCTTCTTGAATGGACTCAAAAGAGAACTTTGTCGAGAGGCACTAATGATTCGCTGGCGAGTTGATCTGGAACTCAGAATTACGGTCCTTGGCGACTGGTTTGATTCGGCACCCAAGTAACGGGGACTAGCTATGTAGCGAAAAAATGGCACCGATGGAAGAGAAGACTTCACAACAGCTCTGAACTGGATATATGCGTGGTTATAAGACAACCGCTGGTATGGAAAGATGGGAAAACTGATAGTAGATGAAGCCACCAGCAAAAGAAAAGGCAGCCAACAATTAGATTTCTCCCTTCACGAAAACAACAAAACAAAAGCGCAGTACAAAAATCAAAAATCAGAAATCACAATAAAAAATGAGGCTACGAAATTTAAAAATAATGAGGCCAGGAAATTTTAATTTGGCTGTAGGACGACAAAGACAAACAGGAGAAGAGATTAGGGAGCAGTGCGTATATATAACAATCGATTTTTGCAAACGAGAATGAGTGCAGAGGGCTCGTAGAGATGGGAACAATAGAAGCTTGATTGGTAGTATTGTTGGTGATTAGGTTTGTCAATGGAGAGAAGGTGTGTCTGTAGCAGTGATGGGCTTACAGATTAAGGATAGAGATAGGGATCCAGTGAATTAGTGAGGTGGTCAGCTTAATTTAGTGAACGAGGTGTAGGCAACAGATAGAGCTAGGGAGAAATTAGGGATCGGGATCGCGTTTAGGTGCGTAATTTTCCTTCTAAAATAGTCCATTCGTTGTACCGAAGCGTTCCATTGCGAACCAGTCCTCTGAAAAATTCCCTGGCCACTGAGGTAATAAGAAACAGTAGATTCGTAAATAAAATCCAGTACTGGCCATGACAACAAGGCTACGTAGCAACTGAACCCAGAAGTAATAAACATGCCAAAATCCAGTTTTTCCCTGAAATTACTATCTCTGGTAATGACATTTAGAAGCCGCCGAGATTTAGGCATTAGTGAGACGCAGAGGGCCACCCAGTCTCTTAAGGTGTTTCCCAGATAGGTGAGACTAGGGGAGGGATCAAAGCTCATCCAGAGGCGGTTGTTTTCATGGAACACATCATCGGACCCTTGAACATGGCTACGGTCGTTCGAAACAACTGAGGCGTACCGTAATTGGCGCTATGAAACTCTCACTACATAGAACAAGCTCATAGTTTATGGTTTAGGTTTAATTTAAGCTCAAAACTGACCTGGGTAACTGGCTAAAAGCCTATTGTGCTGATCACTCAAAGTGGCTGCAACAGAGGGGGGAGGGGGAAACACTCGTGTAGAATACACATTACGTTTAACCTCTATTCCAAATCCTCAATTCTTGCTTAACAGCCCGTTCATCTTAGTCACTGGGAATCCCAGTCCTTACCTCTTTCAAGTAATCCGTTGTTACTTACTTACCTTACTAGGCAGTCCTACGACAATGCGTCACTGCCTAAGCATTCTGTAGCTTGCAGTATTTGCAGGACTGGCAGACTGGCAGACTGACACACGCGTAATCACAGGACAAGGGAACGCCCAATTCGGCAGCGACACGACGAAAATTCCTGTGCCAGAAGCCTCAAAATAAACTGTTCATCCGGCGGGAATGATCTAGAACAAAAACAAATACTATGCGGGTCTGTAAAAGAAATCCAGAATGGCCAGAGCACATGTCTTTAGTCAGATGACAAGATTAGCGGCATGGATGCTAACGTCACCTTGAAACATCTGTGAAGCAGTCAAAGCTTCTAGGACGTCATTCATCAGGAATTTTGCAATTCTTCGATTCCGTTCTTAATATCGATGATCTTCCATCTCTATATCCCATCCCGATAAATTCCTTCCGCAAGTCCATGCAATAAAACACAATACCTAAATGGCTGTTGCCCAGTTTAACAGCGAGACACTAGATACTCACATACGGTTCAAACCGTGTTTGGGTCATGCTTTGCACGATATTGACTAAATAAGTCCTATCTATGTACGTCGTATTTCACCCGGACGTTAACCCCCATATTTTCTACTGCTACAAACTTCCAATGAAGACCCATGATTTAGCTGTCAAGCGTGCACGATAAAAAAACGGCTGCGTTAGTTCCGTAAAAAGCCGCTCTGGTCCCCCAATGTACGAAAGTTAATCAAATCAAATTGCTCACCAATGTAATCTGCTCAAATAAATCGATTAATCTCGCGGGGTTTGCTAGGCGAGTTCCTTTTTCTTAGTTTGACTACAGCCCAATTGAGGCCATCATATGGCTGGCTTGTAGTACGAGCTCTAGTTAGTTGTGGAGGAAGCCGGAACACTAAAAAATGCTGACTGACTCAACAACCACGGATGCAGCACTATTCACTACGAGGCTCTTATACTACGGGAGCCATAGACGTCTTGGACTCTTCTAAGAGCGACGGAGTTATGGCCCTTGTTTTGCCTGACCTAGCAATTGCATTGTAGTTCGTATACCTTGTCCTGAAGCTGCGAACGAGAAAGAACTCAAGCAAATCACATACGCACACTGCATAACCGCAGGTATCGTCCCTAGGACGAGCAATTCCCGAAGTTGCAATTCCTAATTGCGTTGAACCGGAGTTTGTTCTATTGTGGACTTGGTAGAGATTCTGTGTATAATGCTAAATATAATTTCTGTTAGTTGGTTATTTTCTAGAGCATTAGTGTTCCGCATAACATAGCGTTTGAGTTATTTGAGATTTGAATTATATAAATAGCGTAATTTGGAGTATTCTTATGGCTGTTAATTACTACTTGCTCTATACTCTATAGTAGTTCTATTCCACTTCTCACACACAATTTATAATGTTATCTATTCACACATCGAGAATAGTCAGATCTCAGTTGCCCGTGATTTGCTCCACGGCTAGAGCCGCATGGATTCAGCATAGTCATTACTCTACGAAGGCACCAGCTTCTACTCCCTTGAAAACGGCAGATTCCAGCAGTATCTTTGACATCTCCACGAAGGTCTTAGAAGAATCTGATATAGCTAAGCACGACGACAAGCTCTTTATAACTCATCCATTGTTCCCTCACCCCACATTCTCTCAGGAGGATTGCGAAAAGGTGATGTTTGAGCACCGTGAGCCAAAAACATTTGGAGACAGAATGGCTTGCAGAGGAATTGCAATTGTCAGAGGCAGTTTTGACTTCGTAACAGGCTATAAGAAACCAACAACGGAAGAAGAAGAGGCCCATGGTTTCAAAGGAACTAGGTACGAAATGACAGAAAGTAAATGGTTGACAAGAGTTATCTTCTTAGAGAGCATTGCGGGTGTTCCAGGTGCTGTTGCTAGTTTTGTCAGACACTTACACTCCCTTCGTTTATTGAAGAGAGACAAGGCCTGGATTGAAACCTTGTTGGACGAGGCCTTCAACGAGAGAATGCATTTACTTACTTTCATTAAGTTGGGTAAGCCCAGTTGGTTCACCAGATCAATCATCTACGTCGGTCAAGGTGTTTTTTGCAATTTATTCTTCTTATTCTACTTGGCCAACCCTAAATACTGCCATAGATTCGTTGGTTACCTTGAAGAGGAAGCTGTCAGCACTTACACCCATTTGATCTACGAGCTAGAGCACAACAAATTACCTAAGTTCAAAGATATCAAGATCCCAACCATAGCTGTTCAATATTGGCCAGAATTGCACGAGGATTCATCATTCTTGGATTTAATATTGAGAATCAGAGCCGATGAAGCCAAGCACAGAGAGGTTAATCATACTTTGGCCAACTTGGACCAAAGAACCGATAGAAACCCATTCGTTTTAAAGGTTCCAGAAGAAACTAGACCACAACCAGAAAATGGTTTGAAAGTCACCAAGGGTACTGGCTGGGAAAGAGAGGACTTAACCTTGTAAGTAGCTCTCCAGAGCAATGGTTCGAAGATGATAACGAATCGTTTTTTTGCTTATGCCCTCTAGCAAGCAGTTTGTTCTTATGAAGATTACGAATTTCCACTTCATGTTTATTTCATTTTCACATAGTTTATCTAACCAATTACTACATTTTGTCCCGTTACCATTGCTTGGTTGTAGCACCTATAGTTGCTCTGCGCTCTTATCTACCATGATCATGTGACTCTGCGGCGCCAACAAGACACTGCATTACGGAGTTGAATATTTTGACATTCCGAGGAAATAAGGTTTTTCTGGGGGAGACGGGATTCCGCCCAAAGCCCTAGGGAGTTTCTGGAGCAGAAACTCGACCAGTTAGGAAGAGGAGAACGACCATACACCAGAAACAATAGAACACATTGAAAATATTACGGCCCAATAGCGATTGAATAGGTATCCCGATACGAAATCGATAATAATAGGTTCCAATGTGTCAAAAAATTGCATGTAGCTGGACAGTAGAAGTGTCAAACGCCTGAGGTTCCGCTTGCATGTGCTTAATATGAGATACAAAATACCTCGAAAGTCAGGCCATAATTTCGAGTTCCGCTATGAATGGATCACTGGCATCCGTTTGAGCTTGTCATCGTCAGGGATCAGCGGGTTAGACGGAAGAACTCACCAACGGGTCTCAAGGACGTGGAGTCGCAACCCGTCAAAGTCGCAGTCAAAAACGCACAATTACTGTCTCTTTGTCATTTGCTAATGAGCACGAGATGCAGTCACACATGATTAAACCAACGTGACACAACGGGCCCTCTCCCAACTTTTTGTTCAGCAATTCTTGGTAGCTTGCTCTGTTTCCTACATACAACAAAAACTGGTGATGGGTTCTTCTAGCAAATTCCATGGCTTTCCATCCCATCATATATAGGAGAGCGTAGCAGCTACCAGATAACCTTATAACAGCGGTGGGTAAAAAAATATTGTAAATTTGCAATCTTAAATCTACAGCATTTCACTAATATTCAACACTATTGTGTATTTTTCACATCCGCTTGAACCCAAGCCAGGACTCCATTGATACTTATAGGTCACCATCGTGAGAGCACCGAGTGGTGGAAATTTGCACCTTTCTAATCACCTTTTTTTGATAGTTTGACATTCAAAAGACAAAGATAGAGTACCAATTAACCGCTGTCACAAAGAATACGTAAATTCACCCAGTCAAGACATCTCTGTAGTCGGACTCGCAATGTCTCACAACTATGACGAGGAACGACCCGATCCCATTGTGGAGCTACTAAACACTCATCCCAATGATAATGATATTCAGGTCATCCATCGTGATGACCCGTTTGGCAACGACCATTCTTCCATATCTAACAACGGCCTTTTTGCCGGAGACGACACGGCCTTGGATAGTACTGGGTTCACCCCTCTAAATGAGAGCCTCGACGCTGAAGACCCCGTTAATGATAATCACGAGAGAAATAAAGATCATCACAACCAGCATCAGTCCATTGGTCTAGAGCTGCCAACAGGATTGACTCCCATGTTGGCACCAATGCAAGATTTCGTTTCGCACCCAAATAACCAATTGGCATACATTAATAAACCTAGTTTCATCGCCCCTTTACCGCCAATGGCTCCGTTGTCTGAATCTGTATTGCCAAATGGTATCAACATAAATCCGCTTGCATTCAATAATAAAATATCCAACGAATTGGGAAGCGATACAAGAAAGACCCTCAGTACAACAAGCTCGAGCGTGGTTCCTAGTAACTCTAATGGTATCAATAGTAAGAAGAAGAAGAAGGAGCCATCGGGACCAAAAACAAGACCCTTATTTGTGACTAAGATATGGGCAATGGTGAATGATACTGAAAACCAAGAGTATATTCGCTGGAATGATGATGGAAAAACATTCCAAGTTTACCATAGTGATGAATTTATGAAGTTCATATTACCAAAATACTTCAAACATAGTAACTTTGCATCATTTGTTCGTCAGTTGAATATGTATGGATGGCACAAAGTCCAGGACATCAACAGTGGAACCCTCAACCAAGGAAAAACTGATAAGGGCATAGAGGAGGTGTTGCAATTCGAAAATCCAAACTTCATCAGAGATAGAGAAGACTTACTAGATAAGATCATTAGAAACAAGAGCACCACCCTGGAAAACGAAGGTTCAGATTCCAATCTGGTAAATTTCCAGATTATTTTGAACGAGTTGGATCAGATAAAGATGAACCAGTTGGCTATAGGAGAGGATTTGCGCCGTATCAGAAAGGATAACAAAACCTTGTGGAACGAGAACTACTTAACGAGGGAGAGAAACCAACAGCAAGCACAAACACTTGACAAGATATTAAAATTCTTAGCAGCCGTTTATGGAAATAGTGCTGGTAAGATTCTCGAAGTCGATAACGGTCCAGATTACCTTGACAGCCAAATGACCGCCTACAACCCACAACAACCACCATCACCAAATCCGTATGCTCAACAAGGTTACGGACCATTTCAGAAGCCTATGTTAATGTTGACAAATCAATCTCACAGAAGAAGCCCCAGTGGATCTTCATATAGATCGTCTAGACAGACCACGTCTCAAGCCCCAATGCAACAACAACAACAACAACAACAGCAACAGGCTTCAGGCTCTCACAGGAATAGCTCCACGACGGATAGCGATTCTATTGAGGAGATCATACGTTCCTATGGAAACACTCCTAGAAATGGTGATGCTTCGTCAAACAACGTCAACAGAATATACCAACAAATAATCAACCAAGACTCAAGCGTTGCATCCCCGCGCCACTACTTCCCAGAGTTGAACAATGCCCCGAGCCCCTACGTAGGTCCAAGCACCCAAAACCAACAATTCTTAAGGGCAGCTACACCTGCAGACCAACCTTCCAATGATGCAATGAACGGACTAGAGCAGAATATCTATAAACAGGGCCAATCAATACAGCAAGTTCAAGACTGGATCCAAAGACTTGCGTCTCAACAGCAGCAACAGCAATCTTCCATTAACGAAATTAATGACGAAATTAAGAACGAGTTGGACTCCTTTGACGTCAACGAGTTCTTAAACAGTAATAGCAACAACAGCAGCAACGA
This sequence comes from Scheffersomyces insectosa, assembly GCA_030572575.1. Taxonomy (NCBI): domain Eukaryota; kingdom Fungi; phylum Ascomycota; class Pichiomycetes; order Serinales; family Debaryomycetaceae; genus Scheffersomyces; species Scheffersomyces insectosa. The sequence goes on from JAJMAO010000034.1 coordinate 24,810, forward strand.
TCACACTCTGCAACAAGCTCCGGTCAATAATACCGATCCTAATACAAATAAAAGACCAATCCAAGAGCTCTATGAAGAGATCGATAATAGTACTCAGAAGAAGAGAAAACAGGTGTAACTGTTGCATGTAATAATAAGGTTAGTGTATAGAATACATCTAGGTAATAAATATTTCAATTCGGTTCAATCGTTTGGTCATAGCCCCCAAATTTCATGAGCTATGCAAGGTAGAAGGTCTTGGATGCTCAAACCCCCATTTAATACATGCAAAGAAGTGGAATGCGTGTGAACTCTAATTAAACAGAAGCAGAAACAGAGGATGCGCAAACCTTTAGGTGCAATCGATGTAACGCGGGTATAGCTTCCATGGCAATCAGAACATTGTACTCACTGGATACATGCCCTAATATAAAGTCTGCTAGTCCATTGGTACCCTAGTGGAGGCTACAGAATGAACCCGTTCGTGCGAGATTTGCAATGAATGTCAATTTGGGGGAGCCCAGTGATGTTGCAACTAGAGTCGAGTTACATTATGAAATCCACCCCCCTCCAATCAACCCTAATTGTTTGCAACATCAGCGGAATTCTTCTTCCGCTGATATTTTAGATATAAGGTTTTCCGGTTCTCCCAACAATGCTGGGGCCACTAACTGGCGTCGAGAAGCGTTGCAAGTTCATGCAGCTTCGCCAACTGTATATATCACCTCAACTAGACAAATTCCGGCGAGACGCTTCCAGAGGATTCTATATGGCCTGTTTCCAATGGTTCCAGGTAGACGACCGTTCCATTGTCCGTCCTTGGCCCAGTGCCTAAATATGTGCGGCATCTTTTTTCCACGCAACTTTTCTGTGGACAGCATACTGCACAACTGTGTGTTCGCTATGGAGGACTCGCGACCAAAAAGTTAGGATGCGCTGCGAAGCGCAGCGCAAGAAGAATACCTAACGCTTTTTCTTGTTCCAACGTTCGCACTCTTCCCCTTTCGTCATTACTACCGCAAGTGTCGCTGGGTGTGGCAGATGCGTGCTAGGGAGAGAAAGGGGCCCCATACAAAAAACATGAAATTGTCACCCTCGAATTTTGGATGTGGGCATTTATCCTAGCCGAGCTCGTCAGCATTGCCGAGAGAATACTACGTGGGAGAGGAGAAGATTAGCCTGAGCTCATTTCAGTAGTTCAAGGTACCATCGCCGTTGGTTGTAGTAGTACTAGCATTCACCACGCTATAGTACCCAGGAAAGCGAAGGAAAACGTCACGTGCAGCTTCGCAAAGGACAGTAATTACGAAGCGGTAAGAATAGCATATGCTAACTGCGTTTCGTTATCCAGGAGGATGCCTAGCGAGAGTAGAAAATACCATAACCAACGGCTCCTGGTGAAAATATCACAACTTTAAACTGCGATCTGTCGTCTCGAAGGCAGAATGTCCGTTCATTTTTACAAACAGATAAGGTGGATGCGACGAAATTTAACGATAGTGGAGTTCACGGCATTCGAAGGGGAAGATAAAGGACCGGTCTGGCATATGGCACAGATGGACCCACTATTTAGGTGTTCGGGACACATTGCCGTAGCGTACATAGACTCCAATTCCGTAATTTGCTTTCTCAGTGCTTTGATGAAATTTCGCAAGACGCATGAGCGAACCTGGGACTTCCCGATTCGGTGAGGTGTCAAAGCATGTCGGTAAGGCTGCCGTGAAAAAACCAGCAACTGGGTTGCTTCAGAGTGGATTAGGAGATGTGATGGAAGAGGATTGCAGGGTTGGAGGGAGCCCAGATTAGGATTGGCCCATGATAAATCCGATGAGGGGGGTGGAGGGGGATCGGATTAAGGTTTTATCATTGAATTACGTGATTTCTTTTCCTAGCCACCAATAACCCTAGAACTGTAGCTTCTACAACCATAGCCTGGTTGTCCCCAGTTCCACCACCCCTCTGCTCGTTGCTGCTCGTGCCTGGAGTAGTGGTGGGCCACAGTAGCAGATTGTCGCTGTTGGTTTCTCTTATTCGCTTATCAGTCCAATCCCCTGCCCCTAATTTACCAGATTCCATTCGCCGATCCTGTATAGCTTTACGCCGGGCTCATGCGTCTTTTGACTTGGGTTTCACTTGCGCCTTTCGCATTGGTGTTGTCTCGTTCGTGTTTACGCACATCACAGTTGCATTCCCTGGCTACTCCATATGATACCTTTAGACTCCCACACGACCTTCCCCGAACCATTACCAGAGGTTACTGGTAATATATTTTTAATTATCATGGGCCTTGAGTAATGTAATCTCGATAATATTGTAGAAGTGCTTTCTAATATTTATTATATTATTATTGCTGTACCATCTCTGACGTACTCTAATTATTCTTTTGCGAGAGGTTGGTAGAACTTTTTTATTGTTTCTTCCTGTTCTTTCTGGCTACCCAGTTTGTTTCTCCTGCTATCTACACTGAGATTCTCACCTGTGATAATTCTCACTGTAACCCAGAACCTTCCCAAGTGTGTTTCCAGATCTGCCCAAGGCGGTCCCCATAGGCACATAAACAGCTTTCCCCTGTCTGAATGGACCCAGCCAAGAAGTAGCCCCACACTTCCTGAGATTCTCGATTATCAATCCTGTTTCAACAGCCTTCCACCCACAACCGGCCATGTCCTCCGGAGTATTGGACTTGGGCATAAGAGTGCCCAAGCAGAAACGGGTCTACTCCAAGGGCGGCTGCCGTGAATGCAAACGACGCAAGATCAAGTGTGACGAAGGAAAGCCCTACTGCTGGCAATGTGTTCGTCTTCGGAAAGAGTGTAGCTATCCGGCTGCGGGCGAAAAGGTGCTCCGAGTGTCGAGAAAGAAACAGCAGGAGACTGACACCGAAGGCCCAGACGACATAGATATAGACGACTCCATGGACTCGTACGCTTCCTTCGAGCCAGCACAGATCCCCATCAATGACAACAACAAGAATCGTAGCAATTCTAACAGTCCGAGAGACAACTCCACCGTGGACACTTACATACTGAAGAGGCCCAAGATCTCCCCTCCTTCAACACATAGCACCATCATGAGTCCACCACAGCAACTTCCACCGCAGTTTCCACCACAAACCCACCAACCACCAGTTCATCCATTACTTCTGTCATATCCGCCACTGCATCATACCCTTCCTCAGCATCACACACTTCCTCAGCACCATACGCTTCCGCTGTTGCAGCTCCATAACCGACTACAGCCACCACTGCACCACGACATCAACGGTATCGTTGGTAATAGTATAAATATCCCAGGAATAAACAACGGGAACGGCACCATCAATAGACTCAACAACAGCCTAGTTCTAGGAAACCCTGCATTACACAACCCACAAGATCATCATCAACACCACCATCCAGTAAACCACCAGAACCATCAGCAGCAGATAAGCCACCATGAAGTGCAAAAGATAGCGCAGCAGAGTTTACAGCACCAGAACCCTCCTCACATAGCTCAGATTAATATTAGCCGTAGCCAAGGATCAGATCAAGACCTTCCTTCACTCACAGTACCTCCAATCAGGGAATTACACCAAGCTGCTTCCCAAGAACCATTTCCACAAGAAGCTATTCAACAGCAACAGCAACCGCTACAGCTACCTTTGGCTCAGTCGTCTGTATCGTCATCAGTTTCGTCGGCATCTTCAACAACAACCAGTGCAGCCCCTCAGACCCACAAGTACACCACATCGTCTATAGCTAATCTCCTTAACGATACGCCAACCCCAGCTGATACTTACACCAAGACTCAGCTGTCTTCTTCACTTTCCAACACTTTCTCCAACTCTCCCAAATCAAATGCATCTACCACCCCAACGAATTCACAGAGCGAGAAATTTCAAGAACAAACACCCAATGAAACGGTGAATAGTTCACAAGTTTTCCCGTTTTTCGACCAGGATGACTTGAATTTGCTAGCATCGGATCTCAATAACATAGTGTCGAACATCATGTATGAATTGAACTTCGACAATAAGTATTCTAAGCACAAGACAGAGGGAGAGAATAGCGAAATCACATTTAAAGGTAGGGTCTCGGAAAGTCAATCCCTGATATCAGACAACGCTATACCGAGAAACATCCCTATCGACTACCTTCCTGTGAAGAAGAGCTACGAGAAAATATATCTTGAAGAGTTCTACAATGAATTTTCGCAGATAATTCTTCCACTCAGCTCGTACGATGCTGTAAGTAAGACTTATTTCAACCCTGCAAGGGATATTATTCTTAAAAGTGCCTCCAACGAGTCATTTCTTCTCGCTGCGGTACTTGCCCAAGGTGCAAAGCTTGCATATCAGAAGAATAATGTTCCCGAGGATGAAGAAGCGTATTGTACTTATTTATCCAAGTGCTTGAAGCTTCTTGGTCCAGCATTAGCAAATGGCAAGAAAGGAAGGGAAGCATTGACATCGAATATTGAGGCTATTTTGTTGACCGTTCTTCTTCTTACTGCTGCTAATGCAGCTAATTCTAAACAGGATTGGAGAGCGCATCTTAAGGGAGCTAAGGACATCTTATTGAAAACATCGGCCAACAAGGTTAAGAGTTCGAAGATTCTTATTTTCTGTAAGTCTTGGTTTGTTACACTCGAAGTATTAGCTGGTATTAGCTCCAAATTAGGTGGAACTTTGACGTCAGAAGACGAGATGGACATGTTGATAAGTTCGCATGATGAATATGAAAACTCTGTCTTGAAGGAACTAGGAATTATACTAGATAACGGGTTCAACATCATGGGTGGTTACCACAACGACTGCGTGAGTCTGTTCAGAGAATTGACGAAATTGCTTGCACGTAAGAGGAGCCAAGGAAAAGACTTCCAACTGAAGAACTCCATGGACTTCATCAAGTTGTTTTCTGAATTTTATAAGCAATCAGAAATCGAATTCATTAACAAGAAGGGCATGCTATCTCCTTCTGATTTTGAGAACGGAGCCATTCCACATGGTCCATTGGTTGATGTTTTAAACATCAACTCGGAGACTGTGGTAATCAGTTGGATGGACACCTCTCATCAGTCATACGTCTTGGCATCAATGATCACCATTCTTACCAACTGTTTCCAGGAGCATTATAATTCGCCACAGGTTCAATTCCTTACGAACAAAATAATTTCATTTGTTTCATTTTTGAGTAATGCATCTGAGGCTCCACGCCAAATGATCAAATGTGCTTTAATGATGTTGCTGTGGCCAATGTTGGTAGCAGGTATCAATTGTGAAGAAGAAGACTGCAAGTACATTTTGATGAAGTTCTTTAGGATTTCTTCACAAGTTGGTTCCGGCGGAGCAGGTTTTGCTTTGCGTAGAATCAGTAATATCTGGAGACGTCACGAAAAAGGCATCAGTGATTCAGAATCTGAGGATGACAAAAGCGTGGATCTTGTATCATATTAAATTTTGTATATTAGTATTTCTTATATAGTGCAATCTATTCCTCATTTTCAAGTAACGAAAACCAGTTCAACTGGCCACTAGCTAGCTTAAGTCTTGTTTCAAATGACGAAGGCTCTACTTCTTCTTCAGTCTCTGGTTCGGAGTCTGAAGCGGAATTGTACAATTTTGTTTCTAAAGACTTCTCAGAGTCAAAGGACAAAGAGTCGCTGGAACAGAAGCTGCAAGACTTGCAAGACCAATCCAATTTACCCAGCGAGAGTAAATCTTGGATATACCATCCAATTCTCTCAGCTCCTAGACGAGCTCCATCTAAATTAGCAGACGCTGGTCCCATTCTCAAGGATGCATTCTTGCCTACCATGAACAAGGGTAACTCCTTGTTCCATTGAAGGTCATCAGTTAGACATGGAAAACCATGAACTGTCTCAATTTCATGTTCTTTCATGATGGGTTCAAGGAATGGTAAGGATTTTAAATTAGCTGTAATACCGGTAGCAAAATAGATGTAATCAACACTTTCCAAAATTTCCTCTTCGTAGACTTCTTTGCCTTCTTCAACTGAGTTTGAAGAAGAAACCTTCTTTCGGAGAGTTAATGTCCAAGTCTTTAAGTCCTCATCCCAGCTTTGGTCAGTTATGGTTGTGAACGAGATTGATCCTACCCTCTTTAACGTGTTTCAATACCTTTCTGTAATATTCAGGGTTGAAGGAGCCTCCTTCTCTAGCTTCTTGGATCATCTCAAAACGCTCTTCATCTGTATCCTTGATGTAGAAGGCTGACTTCTTTACATTTTTATACTTAGTTACCCAATCTAAGTGGAAGTCGAAATGTTTAATTTTAATTGCACCTCTTAGCAATAAATAAATCTTATCAACGCCAGAATTCGCAGCCACATGCGCCAATTGTGCAGAGGTCAACCCACCACCTACAATAGCAATACTTCTTAATTTCGACAGGCGAGGCTTATTCATCAATTCGGGCCCCAAGAACTGCACCTGGTTAGTGAACAAGTGGGTAGTATGGCAGCTACCTTCTGGAAAATGTGGATTCTCAAATGGCTTGATTGGATAATTAACCTCTCCTCTATGCCCGCTTGCGACCACACAGATTTTGCAACCATAAATATCACCACTAGCAGTAGTGATAATAAACCCCTTACCGGATTCGTTAGTTCCAGCAACTGAAATATACCCATATTCAATTTTAGTAGCCTCGTCGTTTTTCACATTATTCTGTAATTGGTACCTTTCAATGATATCTTCGCAAAAATCTTTGAATAATGGTGTTGATGGTCGGTAGAAATCTTTCCAATCCCTCATGTTAATGTCAATAATACCAGGTCTATCATGGTTCTCTCCATCATGTGAAGGAATTGGAGACTTTTTCATCATCTTTTTAGAATTCTTTTTGGCCAACTTTTTCATTTGGTGCTTAGAGTATTCCTTGCCAACAACATTTTTGATTTCCATAATGTCTTCAGGAGACTCACGCTTAGACAGGTGAGCAAAACTGACCAAACCATCAACATTCACAGGATCTGGGTGAAAAAACATAGGTGACCTAAGATAAGGTATTTGACAGGATCGGAACTGATTATTCCATTGACCCATGAAGTTATCTGAGACGATATCAAGAACCAAAATCTCCAGTGGTTGGAATTTTCTGCGAGGAACATACGTATTATTTTTGCCAGGTGGTTTGAATTTTGTTTTAGACGAAACATTATGATTGATGAGGTTCACTTTGTTTCCTCTTTGACGTAACCAGTGGAATCTCTGATGTTCATCCTCAGTGTATATTGAGCCTGGGCAATCCTCACAGAGCCTAGCAGTAACTGCTAAACCACAGGTTCCTCCTCCTACAACAATTACTTCGTAGAAGTTTTGAGGTGGAATGTCAATTGTTTGTTCGCTAGTCATTTGTCGATTCAGTTACAAGTCTTTGAAAGATGTTTCATGTTGTCTTCCATAACTTTCCAATATAGTGGAGATCACTTACCTTAAATGGGGCATGCTGCACTGCGTTTTCGCAGCAATTCAGCAACTGCGTAACCACTACAGTGTGTAACCACAAGGGTCATATTACACCAAATAAAACGCAATACTGTCTTAATATATCATACACAGCGGTACCTATCGTCTGCTATATAGGCTACGTATGTGAGTTTTCCGTAAAGCCCTCAATGAGAGCCAATAATCCTACAGCACCAGGATCTGGAACTCCCCCTTCCTCACCTTTGAATTCAGATTGATCAACATAACTGGCCCTTCCAAACTTTGCCTCTAGGTCTTTCGTATGATCACAGCCCTTTTTAGCAGCCGCAACTGCTGCTTTAAGGTCACCACTACTCTTCAAACTGTCAACAAAAGGCTGCAAGGTGTCTACCAAGGTTCTACCGCCAAGACGAGCTCTAGTGTATTTAAATAAACCATCATAAAGAGCATTGTGAGCTGCTTCGCCGAATGTCTCGACTGTCAATTCGTCAATATTCTGGAAGTTCTGAAGAAGGGAAGTCAAATAAATAGAATAGAGCCCTCCAGAAGTTCCGCCCATACTGTCTTCAACCAACTCCGTAATTGTAGCTACTGTAGCAACGGGATCGGATAAGTTCTTTTTGAATTGGCCATTCTTCTTCAATTCTGACAAAATCGCATTAGCACCTGCTGCCAATGTTTCACCACAATCACCGTCACCGACGATTGTATCATAATGAGTGATCTTTGGCTCAAATTCAAGTAGCTTATTGAGCGAATTTGTCAAGGATTTTTCAAATGCTCCAGAATCCACTTTTAAGGAAGATGTCACAACGGACTTGTCCTTTATTGGAGATTCCACGTAGTCGACATCACTCTCCCATTGTTCAGTTGTATAGGATTTAGGCTTCCAACCAGGTGCATTAGTTGGGGCATCAAGGAATTGCAAAATTTGATCTTCTGTGAATGCAACCTCTGACTTCGTGATATTAGATAAATTCAAAAAGGTAATGGAAAATCCCGGCGCATTTAAGGAGGTAACAAAGTCACTAATCAAAACACGCTTTGGCTTCTTTGCAAAAGGCAAAAGGCGTACAATGTGTTCTGTGACAGTGTACAACTCGAGCGTCGATGTACCACCGAGGTTGTTGATGATTAAGACATAGTCGTCCTTCTCAAGGTCGAAATCTACGTAGTGGCGTTCTTCATCCTTTGGCGAAAGGAGCTTTTTGAATAAGTCATTGACCAATTCATCGATCGAAGGACTTGGTTTAACTCTGTGTCCAGGCTCATTATGTATACCCAAGCCAACCTCGATCTCATCTTCTGCTGTGAACTCAATTTCTTCTGCTGTTTTGCCTGGCACAGAAGTACGGTCCAATGAAGCGCTGATAGTAGCAAGATTGTCATTGATAGCTCTACCTAATTCAGCAATATTCTTGAGGTCAGCGTTTTCAGAGTGTACCGCCGAACCAAGCACTTTGTGAACAATAGCGGTACCAGCCAAACCTCTTCTACCCACCATCTTATTTTGTTCCCTACCAACAGCTACATCGTCAGCCACAATAACAAGTTCGACTTCATATCCTTCCGACTTGGCTCTTTCAGCAACTAAACCAAAGTGCAAAATGTCACCAGTGTAGTTTTTTACTATAATGACAGTACCCTTCTTCTTGTCGGACTTTGTCTTGACCGCTGCCATTATCTGTTTTGTAGAGGGAGATGCAAAAATAGAACCACTGACAGCAGCATCCAAGAGGTTTTCACCAACAAATCCAGCATGCAATGGTTCATGGCCGGCACCACCTCCACTGATTAAAGTGACCTTTTTCGTGGTGTCTGAACTAGGGTTGAAGATGACCTTTTCACTAGGAATTAAGCGGATCGCTGGGTTTGAATGTGCCAATCCTTTGAGGTTCGACACCACGATATCTTCACCGTTATTGTATTTCCAGTGTTTTGTTAATGTCATGTTTTCTGTGTAGCGAGCAATTGAGTTGTTTCAAGCTAAAGAAAGTGGCATCTATCTGATTTCCCGATCACTAGAATACAAACCATTCAGGGTTGCATCTCATGGGTTCATCGGGGCGAATGCGCAATGTGTAGTACCTCTCAATTGTTGGCTCCTTAAACTTATGTTTGGTCGTCATTGTATACAGATTTATTTCTTAGCTTGCCTTTAACTGGATCTGTTTCGTCTCAAAATGGCCAGGCCCATACTTATTCCCGTCAGCATGTAGTATGACATCACCTGGTGAAAAAAAAAGATCTCTTGAGTAACATAAACTAAGAGCAGGGAGTATCTCGTCACAATACTTCTACAATGACGCCCTGTTACTACATGGCGTCTCCGACAGGAAATATGCTCTTGTTCTCCAATTTTCACCTATCAAAGTACCATTGCACTATCCCCATAAATCATTACTCTACCATACTTTCCAGAGGCCACTCAAGAGTACACCCCATCCTATTACCACTCTCATGGGCAAAAAATGCCAATTAGAGCCTCAATTGCAATAATTAGGGTTGTATCTATACTTTACATCCCCCTATCACATTATCTATAACAGCCACCTACCAATTTGACCCTATGTCACATCTCTATACCCTCTCCATAACACCATCTCTTTCCAGAGTCTGTCCATATACACACCTGCCATTTCCTAAATCTCGTCCCGAATGCACAGACCTTTCCACCTTCCACCGATAAAGAGGGTCTTGAAAAACAATGCAAATGCGCACGACCCAATAACGGAATTAGAATAATTTCGATAATATTGATAAATGCTTCTAGAAGAAGACTAGTAAGTAGTATATTATAGTGGGTGAAAAAGACGATACACCCGTTCCTGTTTGTAATTGTGCAGGGCCCTGAATTTGTAACGATTGTGGAAAATTTGTGAAGAAACCGTACCGAATCACATCTCAATGCATAGAAATGTCCCCGGACTTATCCAGTGCTCGAAAACAACAGGAAAAGGACCTGAAGAGAGACTACAGCAGAGGAGGCTGCCGAGAATGCAAACGACGTAAGATAAAGTGTGACGAGGGCAAACCGTTCTGTCTGCAATGTACTCGGTTGAAAAAGCATTGTGCCTACCCAAAAGTTGGAGAGAAGGTGTTGCGTGTTTCAAAGAAGTATCTTGAAAAGAACCCTGCTCCTGCTCACGACTATGCCAAACCACTCACCATACAATTATATCGGGGACCAGATTTCGGGAAAAGAAAATTGAAAGCACAAAAGGCCGAGTATAAAGGCTCAGGAAGCGATCTGTCGCTGTCACCAAAAAAGCTGGAATCAGTGAAGATCAAGAAAGGTTCTTCAGAAGAGACCCCAAATTCCAATGCCTCATCATCAATATTCAATTTGCTTAACAATGCAAATTCTCCACATGTAGCAGATAGGGAGACATATACAAATTCAAATATAGATGCTGCATCTCCAGCAGGTTATATCGATCACCCTAGTACGCAAATGTCATCTACTCCTTCGTCATTGATAGTGGGAGACATGTACAGTCACGAAGATTTGAATCTTTTGGCTTCTGATTTGAATGAGATCGTCAATGATATCATGTTCGCCGGAAATTTTGATCCAAATGAATTCAATATAGACCAGATACCTCTCAATGGTCTCACCCAGGAATCACCCAATAGTCAGGCGATACCTTTTAACGACATCATACCAAAGCATATAGCCTTGGACTACATCAATGTGCGAACTACAGATGAAAGAGTTTACCTCAAGGAATTCTACGAAGAGTTCGCCATGCAAATTCTCCCATTCGGCTCATATGACGAGTATACTAAATCATACACAAACCCTCTTCGTGACGTTTTGCTCAAATATGCATCGAAGGAGCCTTTCTTGTTAGCAGCCGTGTTAGCCCAAGGTGCGAAGTCTTCCTATAGAAAGAGTCTTTTACAGAAAGACCAAGAAGCTTATGGTTCCTACTTATCTACATGCTTGCAATTACTTGGACCCGCGTTGAGCAGGAATAGAGATAAAAAGGTAAAGAATGATATGGTTTCTAACATAGAAACTATTCTACTCACTGTATTATTATTAACTTCTTCAAATGCCACCTCAACGACCCAGAGTTGGAGACCTCACTTAAAAGGTGCCAAGGACATTATATTAAAAGCGACGAATAGCAAGATAAGACTGTCAAAAACATTAATCCTTTGTAAAGTATGGTTTGCAGACTTTGAAATTCTAGCAGGTACTAGTTCTTCACTTGGAGGAACCCTTAAAACAGACGAAGAGCTCGACGCAGTGCTCAACTTTAATGACCCATACGAGATCACAGTTTTAAAAGAGTTTGGTATAGTGCTCGAAAATGGATTCAATATAATGTTTGGCTACAATACCCAATGTGCACATTTGTTCAGGGACCTTCTTAAGATATTAAACAAGAAAAGACAAGAGGGTAGTGACTTCAAAGCGGATGATTCTGATGAATATATGAGGCTCATATCTGGATTCTACAGTGTGGCGAATGTCAAATACATTGATTCTAGCCAGGTTATAGTGGAAGATGTTGCTGGAAACTATCCAAACTTAATTGATATAATTCGTACTGATAAAGGCAATATTGCCCTCAGTTGGATGGACACTGCACAACAAGCATACGCTCTTGCTGGTTTACTCACGATTTTCATGCACATATTGGGGCATACTTACGTGTCTCCGTTCATTCAAAATTTGAACAGCCGAATAGTCACCCATATTTCTTTCCTAGAAGGTTGCATTGGTGTTCCTCAGCAACAAATCAAATATTCCTTACTGATGATCCAGTGGCCTATGACAGAGGCAGGTTTGAATTGCATAGTCCCAGCAGAGAGGCACATTCTCACGAAGTTCTTTTCTTTCTCGGCCCAATTGGGCTCAGGAAGTGCCGAAATTGCATTGGGAAGAATAGAAAAGGCATGGACTCGTCATGACACAGGAAAAGAGGTGGATACAGACGATGGAGAGAACAATGTAGATATAGTAGCATATTGAAGCGTAAAAACTGGGTAGTCTTCAGACAGCTATTGAAAATACACAAATACGCATCATAGACTCTTCTTGGAAGAAACAATTGCTGTACCCATTAACCACTGATCGACTTCTTATTTGCAACTGTTGCCCGTAGGAGATCTTTTGCATCTAACGCTGAGGCATTCTGTGCGGCTCATTTCTGGAACCGTAGTAATTTCTTGGCCGAAAGCAGTGCATTGATTACATCAGCAGACGATCAAATTTTCGGTTACCATTTCCATTTTAGATGATCATCAATGAGCTGGTTAATGATCCATAAACCTCTAAAGACGACCACCAAAGCTATAGAATACTGGTTATTTGTACTCTAGGTGTTTTTAATACAAGGAAAAGATCTCTGAGTTTGACAAAGTTTTCCTTTTCGGATTTACGACAAGCATTTACCTTGTCATTGTTCTACAACTTCCTACAATAGTTAACAGTAGGATATATAAATACCCCATAATAATATAATTAGTACATTGGGTGCTATTCAGCAACGCCTTACCAACACTTATATACCAAAAAGTTAGCATTTTTATACGCAAACAAGCTGCTGGTAATGTCTGCTAGCAATCGTGAAGCAGAAACAAGCGAGTCGCCTTCTTCTGTTTCCTCAAACACCAAGTCGAATGAAGAGCTAGACATAGTTGCAACCACTTCTCCAGTGGTTGCTGCAAGGTCAAAGCGTTCCAAAACGTTCACGGGTTGCTTTACGTGTCGGTCCAGAAAGATACGATGTGATTTGCAGAAACCATTGTGCAGAAAGTGCGCCAAGGCTGGCTTGATATGCTCTGGATACGATATTAAGCTTAGATGGTCAATGCCGCTTCAATTCAACTCCAAGAATGGAAACGCCATCTCGTCTTCAGTGGTATTCAAGAGCTTGGATAAAGATGGAGTGGAGAAGGAAAATCCAGAAAATGCAGAGTTCTTCCAAAGAAGAAATGTCGGTTTCGTGGTATGGGATGCTTCTAAGAATTGCCGGCCATACGAGACCTATGAGGAGATGGACAAGGACTTGGGGATATTGCACAATTCTGGTAATGACGGGTTGGTCAATGTGGAAGGAAGAACAAAGCTTCTTGGCCCGTTTGGTGTGTTTCAAGGATCTAAAATTTTAAAGAGAAAGGCGTTAACAGAGAGTCCTAGGGAATCAAAGAAACAAAAACAGACAACAATTCAAGCAGTCAACGAGACACCATACAAAAGCGTACAACCATCCTCATACTCATCAACTCCGAACATTTCAGAGAACAATGGTGATCCAGCACCCCATGATCAATTGTGGTTGTCTAATGAATTAAGAGACGATGCTTTCATCACGGCAGCCGCCTTGAATGGTGATACACAGTTCTTGGATTTCATGAACATAACGGCAGACACTAATATGATGTCTCCTAGCACCACAAGACAGACATATGCTAATAATGGTAATTACAATACGAATCAAAATGAGTTCTTGAATTTGGTATTTCATAGAAATCATGGAAATTCAATTACTCATCAGCAGCAATCTGGAACCACCACAAACGACACTGGCTCTAACATGGCAATGTCCAGCTTGCTAAATGACACAGAAGCCTCCAATATCATGATTGACCCAACAAATCAGCACTTGTACTACTCGAATTACAACAACTATTATTACAACAACCCATACCAACTTAATGAAAACTTAGAAATCAATTTGCATGCTTCAAAGGCACCTAATAACGAGGAGGATTCGACAGATATTGTCGATGGAGATCATTCCAATTCAGTTCAAATGCCAAACTCAATAATGTGTATTGTGCAGAGCCCTGTACAACCAAAATTGGGCTTTGACTTGTCTATTCCAAACCTACCAGCATCTTCTCCTAGAGTTGGCTTGCCAACTACTGCATTACAAGTTCAACCGTTGACTCGTTATTTATTAAACTATTATGTCACCCAGGTGGCAGATTTAATGACGGTCATTCCATTGACAGAAAATCCTTGGAAAGCTATTTACTTCCCAAGAGCACTTATGGCTATTGGAGAACTTCTGGCTCTCGGTCAAACGTCCATTGCTAAAAATGCATTGTTGAATGCATTACTTGCTGTGTCAGCTTTCAATTTGCAGTCGAAGTTTCCCAAGAATTCTGACTCCATGAAATACTATTTGAATCTTGGAATTAGATTGAGAAACCAAGCCAGTTTGTTCGTCAAGAAATTGCTAAATTCCAAGACCGATTCTCAATCAGGAATAGAACACTGTGTATCCAACGAGAAGTATAAGGATGTGTTATGTGCTGTTATGACCATGATCAGCGTGGATCTTGTATGGGGAACAATGCAAGATACCAGTTTCTACATTAATTGGTGTGGAAGAGTTATTGCCACCAAATTGATCAACAAAAAGAAGCTTTCCTCTAAGGCAAGAATTTTGCATAGAATCTTCCTGTCTTTGAAATTAATTCAGGATTCCACTTGCTTAGATGTGGACAGCATTAAGGATGATTTTGAGTCAATAGTGGAAAGAGGATACGATGTGAATGGTGACAAATTTGGGAAAGACAACGCAAATACAACGGACACCGATGTGAGAAAGGACAGAATTGATTACATTGTCAACAACACTATAAATGCTAATAAGAACCCGGCAAAGAGCACATCTCCCTCATTTGTGAACAAAAAGTTAATCAATACTAAGAAGAATGACGAGAATTTCGCTACTGATGCCTTATATGGGCTTCCAAACTCGTTGATTCTATTATTTAGTGAAACCGTCCAATTATTGCGTAACAAGATCTATCACGAAGAGAAATTCAACTCTTTACCTAAAGACTTTGATGAGAAAGTGGAAAAGTTAAACCATCAATTGATGAACTGGAAATTAGATTGGGAATTATTTGAGGATCAAGATGTCAATATGAAGGTTGATAATGAGATAACAGTCGATGTCGATCTAGAGGACGCAAACATGCAGAATGTGGATATTGAAGCTCAAGATGATGCAAAGAAGAAGTTCTTCTCGCCGATGCATGAAGCCACTTACCATCACATCCTTTCGTTTTATCATGCACTTTCTATCTACTTCAATCGGTTAATTAAGAAGGTCTCACCAAACAAATTGCAAACTAAAGTTGCAAAAACGTTGAACCATCTCAACGCAATTCAAAAATTGATTGCCAAAGACGAAGCAGCAATCATTCCCTTATTCTGGCAAGGTTTCATTGCTGGGTGTGAGGCGGTGTCATTAAATCTACAAATGGGCTTCAAAAAATGGGGTGCAGACATTGCCCAATACTTAGGAAGTTATTGGGGAGCTCGTCAAATCATGTTAGAAGTTTGGCGCAGAAAGAGAATGAACGAAGCTAGAGACGACTGGGTAAGTGTCATTCAAGATTGGGAGATGAACTTGATGTTGAATTAGAAGAGAATTTTGAATAGGTGCCCTGACAGTTAAATGCAATACACGCTACGACCGTGACGGTTTCACATTAGAATATAGAGAAAATAGAGGCGGCAAAGTCTATAGAAATATACCAAGGAATTAAATTCATCTCATGTTGCAATGTGAAGTACACTGTATTTCGCAGCAAGCAAGAGCAGCGTAAGCCTAGATTCCGTGTAGCTTAAGCATCTGCCAGGCAAAGCCATTGGTTGACGCGAGACATCGTATGGAGGTCTCTAGCTCTGGCACTCACAAGACTAAGGCAAGAACAATATGGTTATATAGTTACATAACCATGGCCAAGGGTGTCGGTACATAGCCTTCTACACGGTATTAATATTCTCCCCCACGAACTGAAATTCTTATTGTAATACGCTACTATACACGAGACTCGCCTAGTTTCGAACGAGAAGCTTATTTCCACATAGTTCCATATTTCACCCTCCTGCCTCCACCATAGGTCCCACCCCTTATGTGCACCCATGCAAAACGCAAATGTTTTAGCTCAGGCGATTTCTATTTAACTTTTGACACAACTCTACCCTGCGGCAATAGTCTAATGTTGGTGTTTAAATTGATATTATTACGGTGGTCTTGTGCCGGAATGGTCGTGGTAGACTCATCGAAGGAGTGTCTCACCGTATTATTATTATTATTATTATTATTCTTAGTAATTTTGTATATGTACTATTGACATAAACACCTGAAAAATCGACGCGTAATTTTTTCTCATCTCGAGTTACGCGTTGTTTTTGATTTACACGAAAACACAAACAAACAAACAGTCCCTTCGAACTTTCGATGCTTGTGTGGAGGTAGGGGTGTTTATGATCCAAATGATCTGGGCCATCGGTATAATGGAGAGTTTGGCGGCGGAATTGGCTAGTTGGAGAATTCTATCGAGGCTGTTCGAAGGGGGTGTTTGTACTATTGTCCGTTAAATGAACCTTTGTAGTCGCGTCTCGTCGCCTTTGTCAAAGACTAACATAGCGCAAGATGCGATGGGCCACCACTATTCGTGTAGCAGAGCTTCGTCCAGCTCGAACAGACATGGGCCAGCAGTATAAATATAGATAGATTGGTCGTCAGGTTGAACTTGAGCTAATCTTTTTACAGCAACAAACATCAAGTTACTTCCAACTACTTACACTCTTTAAAACATTCCATCATAATGCAATACAGAATCTTATCCGTTGCCGCTGCTTTAGCCGCCACCGCCTCTGCTGCCACCACCATCACCTCCCTTGAGACTGTCACCGAGCACTCCACCACTGATGTCACCATCACCTCTTGTTCCAAGGACGCTTGTGAGACCACTATTGAGAAGTCTTCTCTCTCTGTCGTCACTACCACAGTTGAGGGTGTCGAAACCATCTACACCACCTACTGCCCATTGTCCTCCGAGGTCGCTGCTGAGTCCGCAGTTGCTCCATCTTCTACTGCCTCTATTGTCACCACCACCGTCGAGGGTGTTGAGACTATCTACACCACCTACTGTCCATTGTCCGAAGGTGAGAAGGCTGCTGTGTCCGAGGCTCCAGTCGCTCCAGTTGCCCCATCTTCTGTTGAGACTGTTATCACCACCACTGTCGCTGGTGTCGAGACTATCTACACTACTTACTGTCCAGCTACTGAAGAGGCTACCCCAGCCACTGAAGCCCCAGCCACCGAAGCCCCAGCCACCGAAGCTCCAGCTACTGAGGCTCCAGCTACCGAGGCTCCAGCTCCAGCTGCTACTGCTGCTGCTGCTGCTTCTGAGGAAGTCACTTACGTCGACCTCACCACCACTCCAGTTGTCACCGCTTCTACTGGTGTCGACGAGACTTTGACCGAACAATACACCTTGACCTCATACTACAGTAGCTCTAACTCTTCTGTTGCTGCTGTAGCTACTTACGAGGGTAAGGCTAACGCTCAAAACTTCGCCGTCGGTGTTGCCGGTGTCGCTGGTTTGGCCGCTGTATTATTGTAAGTATCTTAGCATATTTATAAGGTCTCTTCTCAGATTGAGCTATTAGCTCTTTCTAATTTCATAGTTTCTCAAAGGGTGATCTGAGCGTCGAGTCGAATTCGTGCCGGTCTAGGAAGGTGTCTTTTGAAGGAGTCCAACTTTTGCAACCTCTTGCACCCGCAACACTCCTGTTTTATAGCCTTCGGAAAATTTTTGTATTATAAAGTTTCAGGGTTTCATTTAATATATATATTCAGATAATAGATCTTTGTAGCATTGTAGTGATAGCCATACTGGCATTAATTGCTACGGCAATTTGCAATTTGCTACGGTGGCATTGTCATCGCAAATTACCAGGATCTCTAGAGTGTGTTTATATTAATGTTAATATCTAATGTACAGTAGCTATATGAGAAATGGAGCTATTCTGGAACCCTAAACCTGAGTAGCTGTCCCTCAGAATAGATATAATTCAATGCCAGTTCGAATTCACCAGTGGCATTGAGCTCGATGTACTTCTTATACAACAATAAGGCAGTATTGGCATCCTCGATGGAGTCATGATTGCCTGTTTGAACCTTCTCCTTCAATAAGACGTACGCAAGGAACTTCAAACTTAATTGTCTCTTGAAGTCACTTTTATAGTAGAAATCAGCCGTATCCCTTATTTGGGTAGCTGGAACTTGCAAATTGATACCTCTGAAATCATTGTATAAACCATGACCCACAAACACAACACCCAAATTCAACAAAAGCCATAATTTTCTATAGACTGTTTGTAGGGTGACTAATCTTTTCTCCGACTTGATTGGATCTAAATCTCCTGGTTCGATACCAGAAAAATTGGTAAGGTAGTCGTAGATCTCACAAGTGTGTACCACATAGTCGTCTATGAAAGCAACGCTCTGTTTGGCTCCGTTATCACCATGAAGGACAGACAATCTTGCCAATGACAAAAGCTTTGGTTTGATCATCTTTTTGTGCCCATCATAACGAATCTCTAATTCTTCAGGTGTTAATGTCACAAACTCTGCATCCAAAGCCACTAAAGTACCAAATCCTGGCGCCTCATCTCTGGTTAATAATTCGTATTCTTTTTTGTACGATTCTCTAATAGTTCCTGCGAAATGGTCCCTATAAAGAATGCTGTCGTTCAAATTTGGTAAACTAGCGAAAGTCTCAGGTTTGAAGTATTCAAATGGAGTGCTGGCGATTGTACTATCTTGATATAACAAAATAACAGGCTTCTTCCATGGGTACGATAAATTAAAGACTTCTTCCTCTGGAATAGGCATAACCAAGAAATCATTGAATAAGTACCATTTTCCTTCAATCTTGATAAACGAAACTAGATTGTGAGCTCCCATAGACAAATCCGATTGGTGACTGATCTCACAAACGTAACCCACTAAGTCGTATTTTGTGGAGTCTTGGTCAAATTGAGTGAGAACAGGCTTAAATGCAATGGGGTTGTCGTTATTGTTATTTAAGACATAAAACTCTGGCAACAACCATTTCTTAAAACCATTAACTAGTTTAAATTCCTCGTTAGATAAGTTTACATTGATGGATAACAATGGAGGCAACTTAGTGACTGAAGTCTTGATTTCCAAAGTGTGGGGATACAGGTGTTGATGCTGCTGACATGGAATCGTCTTATACTGGTTAATGGTATATTCCAAGTAAGTAATCACGTTGTGGTTCCGCCTAGTTGTTGTTGGTGTTACAGGTTGTGGTTGATGAGGATTGACATGTGGGTTGAGCAAGATGCTCAACTTGTTCAATACATTGCTTGGAGGAGTAAGCAAATCGAGTGTGAATTGCGATCCATATTGTTTATCATAGATTGGACAAGAGGGACCACTGCCTCTCACTTCAATCTCGTAGTGAACAGTTAATAGTTCTGACATAGAAGCATTACGTATTTGATTCATGAGGTCCTTGAACAACTCAGCGATCAAGAACTTGTTGAATGAGATGATCAAGTTACGCAATACCTGAGAGTTCAAGTTTTGTCCTTCATTTTTATTTATCAAGTTCTGCGCTTGAGCAGCTTTGTTCTGATTCAAGACTTGTGAAAAGTTGACTATATTAACGTTCTTATCCTTTGCCTTATTCATCATGTCAAATAAATAGCCGAGTTCATTTAGTATCGACGAACCTTGTGGGTTTTTGTTTGTCATTATCGTCTCGAAATCACTTGGTAACCATTCGTGAAGCAAATTTCCCAATAACAAATTGTGAAATACAGGTTGAAATTTGTAAAGTTGAAGCAAAGAATTGATGTATGAGTTGTCGGTTTGGTTTTCCAAGCCACAATACAATCCATCAGTCCTATTATAGTAACTGAAATCAAAGTCCTTAACACCAAATTTCGAGTATTGGATCTGCAAAATAGTGTAGCAGTTAGGTATCTTGTTCCTATTAACTAAACTGGAGATACCAGAACCAGAAGACGAAGGAGCTGATGCCGGCTGCACTTTGTACTGGAAGATGTCGTTGTTATCTTTCTTGGCCAAGTTTTGGAAGGTAAGACTTAGCACATTATCTGTGGAGTCATTATTCGTTTCCAGGTAGATATCTGAACTGTTGGAAACTGTCTTGGATAGCGTATTGCTTCTCTCACTAATGAATTTTGGAACACTAACATTTGAATTCGTGCTACTTCTCTCTTTGAGAGACAGATATTTCTTGTAAGTATTTGCTGGTCCATACTTCACCTTGTCATAGGGGAAAAAACCTACTTGTGCCTCGCCATCCTTTCTAAGATCGTCATCAATCTTATCTGGTAAACGGGCAAGTTCTTTGGTAAATCTCAAGTCCGAGGCATAATTCGAAAGAAGCAAATCTTTATAGTATGGCACTCCGACCGTTGACAATGGTACCATATCATCTACTCCGATGTGATCATTGTTAGGCATGACTACATCAGGTTGCTCGATGCTCGAAGGAAAGTTGACAAAATCCTTATTGCTATTAGGACCAGAGTTATTCAAAGACCATAAATGCATAAATGAGTAGCTGTCATTAAAGCAGAGGAAGTCACCATTCTCACTTACTTCCAAATTAGCTAAGTATGGATTCTTTCCGATCTGCTGAGGTTGTTGGGGTTGATTAGGTGGCAACAAGTCTGCTTGGTAAAGATATAGGTTTGACTGGTCATAAATATCTACAAATTGCAATTGGCCAGTTCCAGAAGAAATTATGATGATGTTGGGCAACTTTGGATGGAATCTCACCGATGTGGCCCCAGCAGGGAATGGGATGGGAGCTATGGCCCTCATCATTCTGACGTCATAGATGTTCACTAAAGGGTCAACCATGTAGTCGTTATTGCCTAAGCTGTTGGAATTTCCATGATTGTATCTTCTGGGTCGTACCGAGTACCCACATGTAGCTATGTAATTTCCTTGAACATCAAGATCTGACAAGAGTCCAGTGTGACCCTGGAATGATTTGACAGATGAATTACTGACTGGGTCGAAGAGTTCTAGCACTCCATTAGCTTTACCCAATGTCAAGTATTTTGACATTTGGTTAATTAAGGCAATATTTCCATCGTGGTTGAATGAAGTAAGGTGCGTTGGTTTGTTGAGGTCGAACTTGAGTAATGATAAGTTGGTTCCCACGACGATATCGTTCATGGTGTTACAATTGGTGGTGAAACATGTCAAGCTCTTGAATAGCGATGAATTAGGGTCTACAAAAGAGTCACACGACAACGTCAACTTTGCTAGACCTCTTCTATTATTAAAATTCACACAATTACTCAGAAGCGACAAGATTCCGTCCTTGTGGCTAAGGTACTTGGTTACCGGCGCGTTATTCAACGAAGCCTTGAACTTCGTGTAGGGAAGTAATTGGAACTGTTGTTGATATGGATTGACACTATTGGCGCTCTGAGCAGGTGTGAACGACCGCGTGTATCCGTTGGAGTCTCCGCACCACAAGAGATTCTGGGCATTGTCGAACTTAAGAGACGTGATGTTCGGAGCTTCTAGCATGGACGGGCCAGTTTTGGGCAGCGCAGTGGCTGCTATTCGTGCGATTTCGGTCCAGCCGTCCATTGTGAGAGAAGGAAATGGGGTAGGTTGATGAATTCAGCACTGCAGATCTAATGCCACCAGTATTTGACTATGTTGTTATTATATTGTCACTATAAATATACTACCATTGAAGCACTACGTATTACACTGCCTAAGTTGTTAGTAAGGGTTTGAAGAAATCGCAGTTTTGATATTGAAGTGTAGTGTGCAGGTACGAAGTCGAAGAGTCTTTAGCAAAGTTGAAATGGGCTATTGTATGGGAGAGAATGAGGTGGTGGAGCATGCTATATGAGGAGATTGATGCATGGAGTCCAGCATATACTTGAATAATGGTTGAAAATGGTATTAGAAACAGACTTTGAGTGCTTACTTGAAGGGAACTGTGGATGTTGAGCAGTTGTTGAATGCTGTAGGTTGAACACTAAGAGTTCTCTATAAGTAGATACGATGGAGTATAGGATAAAGAACGTCTTGCTTAGTGGAAATTAAGTAGTTGCTTGAATTTGTACTGGAATTCAGTAATCTTCATGCTACAAATTCACCGATTCCTTATGAAGAAATCACTCTAAGCATCTACTCTCGCCAAATACCAAGTCACCATCATTTTGCAACATGATCAACATCACGTACCATATCACATGATGAACATGTCATCACATGACGGATCCCGTGCAATGGGATTTATCGGCAATCTCTACCCGACCGAATGACTTGCACTTTAGTTGCGAATTCCAAGGGTATACAGGCATGGGGGTTGCTGTATACAATCAAGAGAACCCCTCCCACAGTGAACTGACTATCTCATGCAATGCACCTTTGTCTACCTCGGAGACAGGAAATGGAACGACAGTATTGCAACCACATCAATTGTGGAATCGCGTGGCGCGTGGAAGCGACCGTGGAAATCATGGTCACTGTATCCTCGTGGAACGAGTTTGAGGGACCATGCGGTATTATCGAGCTTGCCCCACGATTCTGGAACTTCCCTCAATAGGCAAAACCGTGGTTTTGGCAACCTCGGAATAAAGGGCATGCCCCCTGCTGTACCTGTGTTTAGGTCCGAAGTTGATTTCCGTGGTTGTGTTGACACAGCAAAGCGAACCCCACGAATGGCTTAATTGCCATTCCTACTATCTGTGCAGAAAGTACATGCTGGCAAGAAGTCACTCAAAGTGTAGTTCAAAGGCAAACTACGGTTGCAGAGGGCCAAGAATTCAGAAATACAAGAATCCATACACCAATGGCAAACAAAGTCATTCACTGACACCATGGTCCGCAATAACACGGATGGAACAGGATCGGTAATACGGTTCAATTAAGCACTCACACTGTTCCATACTGTATGATATCATCCTTGTTTTGATTATTTAAATTTCTTAATATTATTATTAGCCCGGTTGTTGTTGTTCCTTTCCCTGTAACCACCATGTGTACGCTTTCACCCATGTTCCTGTACACCTCTCCCCATAATTGGTCGTTATCTTCGGAATCTCGATAAGGAAATCGTGGTTAGCGTATCTTTGTGTCACCTTGCTATGCATTGCTTGTGTTGCAGTATCGGTGACTAACATGTATTCTCGGAATCACACTTTTACACATAGTAGCTGTAACCACTATATAGGTGGCGGTTATATATATGAGCCGAATTCCTGACCAGCCAAATCTTAAGAATTGAGTGTTTTTCTTTTTGTTTGTTTGTACACCAAGTATACTATTTACTTGGTATTACTTAACGCATCTTTCCCTACCATCGTACCCGTTACACCCTCTCTACCTCTCACACGTCGCACCATGTTTAAGTCCAACTTGTCTTCGTTCTTTGTTCCTGGCTGGTTCAAAAAGGCGCCTGTCAACAAGGACCATGCTGAAAGCACAAGAGCCGCCGATATCCCAAAGAACTTTACTATTCCTTCCGTTCACAACAAGAACAAGTTGATCAACATCTCAATGAAGGACAGTACTGACGGCGGTGACGCCGACTCGTTCGTTGATATTGAGTACAGGCAATTGACATACGCTGAGGTTGCTTCCATGGCCAAGGACAAGAAGCTGGCCATTGTTGGCGCCAAGTCCAACACGCCTCGCAAGCAAAGGTTGCCAATCAACCAATACAACGTTTTAAATCACGACGAAGATTTGGACGACCTTAATGATGTCTACGAACCTTTCAAACAGGACAACAACAAGAGGAAAACCAGACAGACACTTCAGCTCAAGAACAGAGACTACGAGCTCAAGAAGAAGAGAAAGGAAAAGCACAAGAAGCAGGAAATGGAGGATTAGGACGTATTTAATTACAGCGCTTAACCCCATTCACACTGGCTCCAGCTTTGCTGGCTGCTGATATTGTATTTATTAGAAAGCTGGTTTATTTCCAAGATACAATTGAATATCATCAATTGACCACCTACAACAATCCTATTCCCTCCATGATACAAAAATAATACACTTGGTTCTTTACGGTTGTCGTGGCTACGAAGATGGTGCTGTGGTGTGTTCGTTTCTTTGTTATTATCATTGATATTTGCAACAACATACGCGCCACCTAGCCCATGATGTGCTCACACTACGAATTGACTACTAAGACCGTCCATAACTATTCACGATTCATTTTTATGTTGTATTCTATATATCACTCTAGTTCATTTGCTTTGCTACGCCTTGCTTTTTTGTGGTGGTGCTAATGGTGGCATCCGTTTTTGCCGCCATGGCTCGCTATACTGTTATACTATCCATAGTTTTTGTTTTAATTCGTTCCAATAATACAAACACAGCTTTCTTTTAGACTCTGCTTACTGACAGATCACCAGCATACTAAAAACACAGAACTATCAACACCAAGCATAGTAAGGGAAAAAACAACACTCAAAATCAACAAGCCACAACAATCACCTCAATCAGTGCACATGTACTTACCAAAAGAGGAAAGAATAAAGCAGCCTCGAGACAATAGATAAGGACGACGCGTGAAGATCAAAAAGAACGAATGTTTATTGAGCACATACATATGTACATAAGGTATATAACGAAGCATCTGCGAAACAAAGCAGGAGTGTAGCTAAGAATATCAACAGTGGAGAATAGATAGATTGGGTTACATCGGCAGATACGAGAAGACAAGGATGAAGTACCTAGTAGTCAGAGCGCATGGAAGCCCTTCATATACCTAAGAGATACTCACTAGTAGTTGTTGAAAATAGGACCAAGGACATTACCGTTGCACATCAAGAGATCATCTTCAGTAACACACGTAAAGATAGGCTTCGAAAATGGACTGTTCAAACGGATGCGCTCTCCATAGAGTTCCCAGTCACCAATGGAAAGGTGCTGAGGCTTCTTCTTGAATGGGTTCTTGATAGATCTACCCTTCTTGATGATAATAGTACGGGTCTCGGGGTTTCCTACTTCAACGAAGTAGGGTTGGAGAAACATCTGACCACGCTTCCCCTTTGGAACATTACAGGAGTAAGTGGCCAGAATGGTGACAGAAGATGTCAACTCCGGCGTCCAATCAATGAAAGTACTGAACCGACTTCCAAACTCAAATGCTAAAGGAAAGTCTAAAGTCAACGTCTTACCAAAGGTAGTTGAAAACGTTCCAGCAAGCGATCCTCCGTCTCCGAAACGGTTACTAAGACAAGCACTCAATGGTACCCTTGGACCCAATACTGTCTCGGTTCCGCCCTGTCTGAACTCAATCCAAGTATGCTTATCCTCTTTGTTATCAGGTAAGAACGCAAACATATTACCTCCAGTTCTCTCAGCAGAATTGAGCTTTTGCTTGTTGATAACAATGGTGCCTGTTGATGTACAACGAATTACGGTTTCGGTATCTTGAAATAAAGACAAGTCCGTATCTTCTGTGATTTCGTTGACTTCAATCACATTGGTGGTGTCAAGGGCCTTTCTATCAATCTGACGAAAGTCCTTGATGTTGAACTCCTCAGCCTTAACTAAGAGTAAAGCAATCTGCAAGAATACAATTTTTTTAGCAAACCTCATAGTTATAATAGGTCAATATTAAAAATGAAGTAGAAAGGGCATCGAGCTGAAAAACAATAAGGTCTGAAATCTTCCACTTATATATCAAATCAATAATTTTGGTAGGTTATAAATTTGTTATGTGTTGTGGCATATCAAGTTAATGATGTACTTGTAGTTCCAAGTTTAGGCTGCAAAATTTTGTATTGGCTGCGACTCCATTTTAACGTGGCAGTAACTACCATTCACTTAATGCATACAATATATCCACTACAGGATTGTGGCTTACTATCATGTTTTATTACCTAAACTTTTATTCTATATTTCTCTTGACGAGATTGTAATTACTTTATACAATGCAAAATTAAACTGCTACTAGAGCACAGCTATTTACTCGTTAAACAACTTTTGGTATTCTTCGTTTTCCTTGTCCAACTTAATCTCACTCTCGTACTTGTAGACACCTGGTCTTCCAATAAGCATGTTCCAGAAGTTGTTTAAGTGAATAAGTCCCATCTTATACAAATTGGCAGGCAAATCTCTGTAACTGAAGAGAACAAACTGTACCGCATCCCAGACTTCATTTACGGCAATCTTAAACTCATCAGTAACAGTTCTCTTAGATGCATCCTTCAATTTTTCAAGTTCGATGTTGTACAATTTATTGGTCGATTTTGGACTTCCTGATTTCTTTGGCTGTGGAGGCAACTTTCTCTTAGGACTAGCCTCTTGCTTTTCTGTACTGTCCACGCTAGGAGTTGAGAAAAATGGGAAATCAAATCCTCCCTTATCATTATGCTTCTTTTCGTAATCGCCTGGTTGGGCCAATCCCTTTCTAACATCCTCAAGGTGTTCCAAATACAAGTCCTTGAAGTCGTTGATGGCAGCAATAGACTTTGACAATCTGTCAAAAGTATTGAGCAAAGCTACAATCTCGATTCTTCTGAACCTCAACTTGTCAGCATTATTAGGGTCTTCACTTTCAAACAAGATCTTGAGGGCGGTTCCGTATCCGATAATCTGGATCTTTCCCCACATTCTACATCTGTCACAACCAACACAATCCATGATAGCGGAAGTGTTCTTGAATCTAGCTCTGAATTCGTCCTTCAACTTAGGATCGACGGACTTAGGATCAAACAAGGTAGAGGTGTTAAATAATGGGTTCGAGCCCAATGATGGGATGATCTTGTTAAGTAATAAGTCATCGTACTTGTCTTGAGGATCAACGGCGTTGTTTTCTAATAAGTGCTGTTGTTGAGCAGGTGAAATATCGTCATAACCAGATTGAATGAATTCTTTCAATGGCAAAACTTCAGCCAACTTGACTAAGGACTCTGCCACTAAAGCGTAATTGAAATAGATGTTAGACAATCTGTCGTTAAATGAACCTACTCTCTCCATGAAGACCTTCAAGTTTGGATAAAACTCACCAGTGTCAGCATTCAAGTACTCATTAGATAAGTGTACTGCGATGGATGCGTGCAAACCACTTACAACTCTGTAGAATAAGTTTTTCTCTACACATTGTTCCTTTTCTTCGCTGATCATAGACATAGGGTTTGTGTTAGGGAAGCAGTTTTCGGAGTAGATGGCCTTCCACACGTCAAAGGATTGGTTTCCTCCGTAACCGGTGAATCTCTCTGGATTGTTCAAAAGGTTGACATAAACACATTGATGGTCATCGTCGATGTGAGAGTAGTCCAAATCTTCACAGGTTTCTGGCTCTTCGGTCTCAATGGAACCGTCGGCAGCTGTAGAGCCAGCACGTTCGATCTTACCAAGTCTCGAAGGTTTGAGGTCTGGATTGGTGACACTGGTCCAGTTGTATTGATCTGGTGATAAGATCTCGACGGCACAGTTTTCAGTAGCACAGAAGTGCTGGGCGTTCCAAAACTTGCACTGTTTGTCCAAGTTGACTTTGAAGTACTTGAAGTAGGAGGTCTGGATCAACTCTCCAAGGGATGGTCTGATGTTTTTGTTGAGGTCATCGATGTAGGAAAATGTTGTGTTACAAGTTGGAGTGATGATCTGGGAACAGAAGTCTGGTGAGTCGAAGGGACTGAATTTGAATTGGGGCAACGACACCGCTGGCGAGCTGGCCAACACCGTTATGACGAGCTGTGCTATTATAATGAAACGTGCAAAGAGAATATTCATGGTGAGTTCTGATTTGGATGCTATGGCCAGATGCTTACTATGACTTGACTAAGGCGCTGAAAAAGACACTGAAAACGCCTACACACGGTAAAGAACTCGGATCAGATGAGTACTAATTACAAATCTATTCTAACTGTGTGTGAGAACAATAGCAATAATAATATTAATGACGGTTTGTCCTTATCTATATGGATCCCGACTTATCCACTGTTCTATAACCTCTAAATGCTGCCTACAGGGAAAGAATACTAGTTATATAAATAACAATAATTGATAAGTCCATGAGAAAATTCCAGTGCCGCCGCCATAAAACGGTATCGGCCGAAAATAGTAAGGGCACTGCAAATTGGCGATTTGTCAGAGGAGGGGGCCATCAAGTGATGGGGAGTAGGGGCGTAGAAGAGCGGGATAGTGGGCATTTTTTCGGTTTTGTGGCACGGACTGATGCCGCGACTTGGGAGCTTCCACGTCAACTTATTCTTTTCTTCCTATTGGACGTTCTGGTGTTTTGGCACCATTGCATATCGTATAAATGCTGTTCCCAGTGCTGGTAAGGCCGCTGCCGTAGTAGAAAGTTGCACCATTGCGAGGTCGTGCGTGGGCCGCTTATGCCGTATAGAGCAATACCGCAAGGAAAAGAAAGAAAAAAGAAAACAACAGAACCATTTGGAATGAATTAGCGTGTGGTGGCCCATGCAGGTATTATGACACGTATACTATCAGATGGGAGCTTCATAATATTTGCAGCTAAGCGATAGAGATGGTGCACGGAGGGTTGGTAGGCTAGAAGTAAAGGCTATGAAGGAACAATTTGGTGATGGCTCGTGGATAGTTGAATGACTGGCTTGCTCTCCTTTCGAGAGTTATCTTTGGGTTAGGAATCCCTTGCATTTTGCATTGTTGCTCCGTACACAGAATCATACTATGCGGTAATGGACGTCGCAACAGTAGATGCTATCGTAGACTTGACAAAGGAAGCACATCTCGTTATGTCCGCACAAACCATAATCTTACTAAATTAGGAACGATCATTACGCACAATACGGCCGCACTTACTAATCCAATGTAACACAACTTAACCCAATTGCCACCAGAGCCCATAGAACTGACAAAATAGGAAGTTCCATGTTACATACCTAACACATATTCCTGCATGCTGCAAATTTGCAGCTATTCCAATTAGCAATCTTATTCTACGTTTAGTGGAAGGGATGAAACCTACCCCCACATGTGTCTATTCCTACGGTCTCTGGTGCCCATCTTCTCTCTATCAATATGGTACATTTCTATTTACTATACATCTAATCAAACTTGATCTTCTTGGCAGTCTTGGTCATGTCAATGTCCTTGTAGAAGGCTCCGTATACAGAGTGAGTCTTCTTCTTGGTGTGGCCTCCGAACTTCAACAATTCGTCAGGAACAGGCTGGTTGGCACCTCTCAAGATGTTCATCAAACCACCACTCAAGTGCTTCTCGTGCTCGGTGAATAAAGTATGAGCAGTACCGGTTTGACCGGCTCTACCAGTTCTACCGATTCTGTGCACGTAATCCTCAACGGTCAATGGGAAAGTCAAGTTGATAACAACCTTGACGTTTGGAATATCCAAACCTCTAGCGGCAACATCAGTGGCCAACAACAAGTTGGAGCGGCCAGTCTTGAAAGACTCCAAAGCGCTGGTTCTTTGTTGTTGAGACAAGTCTCCGTGAATGGCAGCAACATTGTATGAGTTTCTCTTCAATAAGCCCTCGACTCTAGTAGCCTCCTTTTTGTATAATGCAAATATCAAGATCTTGTCGTTCTTCTTGTCTCCGGATTGGTATTTTCTCAATAATGCTAACAACTTCTTCTCTTTGTCGAATGGATCAATGACCTCAACAACCTGAGTAATACTCTTGTTGGCAGCCAATTCGTCTCTGTCACCAATACTAACCTTTACTGGGTCAGTCATGAATGAAGCGGCCAATTTTCTGACCTCTTGTGGCCAAGTAGCAGTGAACATCAAGGTTTGTCTGTCTTGCTTCTTAGTACCTCCAATAATGGCCTTGATATCTTCTTCGAAACCTTTCTCCAACATTCTGTCGGCTTCATCCAAGACTAAGTAGTCAACATCACTCAAGTCAACGGCACCGTCGTTCATCAAATCCAAGAGTCTACCTGGAGTGGCTACAGCAACGTTTGCGTTACGCAACTTTCTGATCTGATCATCCTTGGAGACACCACCGTAGATACAGACACAGTTAATGTCAGTCTTATCGGTCAACTGGACCAAGTTGTCATAGATTTGAGATGCTAATTCTCTAGTTGGAGAAATACACAAAACACTCAAGCCAGATTTGCCCAAGGTTAAGATGTTGTTAATGGCTGGGACACCAAATGCAAAGGTCTTACCAGAACCGGTTTGGGCAACACCAATAACGTCCTTACCACTCAACAAGTATGGCCAAGCGACAGATTGAATTGGAGTTGGCTTAGGGAATTTGGCAACAACTGGGGCGATCTTGGAATCCAAATCGATTTGATCGAAAGACAACAATGGTCTCAAGTTCATGTTGTGTGAGTCCTCAATGGTGACCTCATTGGTAGATAAGAAAGCATCGATTTCAGATTGAGGTAAAGAAGTTAATGATTCAGATTGAGTGTAACCTTGAGAAGATTGTGCGGAACCTGAGATAGTTGCCGTATGTTCAAACTTCTTCTTCTTATCCTTCTTTTCTGACTTCTCAGACTTGTCTTTCTTTTCCTTCTTCTCCTTCTTTTCAGATTTCTCCTTCTTGTCCTTCTTGTCCTTCTTTTCCTTCTTTTCCTTCTTTTCCTTCTTTTCCTTCTTTTCCTTCTTGTCCTTCTTGTCCTTCTTGTCTAATTTGACCTTCTTTTCTACGACTTCAGCAGACTCCTCCTCGGAGTGCTTTCTCTTTTTATCCTTGTGGTCCTTTCCCATTTTGTCTTGGTTATGCTAGTGCTATAGAGTAAATCAATCACTAGCACTAACTTATACTAATGAATAATTTTTCATTTTTATTTTTTGTGCATATCAGATGAGCCGCACAATGAGCTTGTGAAGACAGAAATATACGAGCTAGCGATAGCTGGTGAACAGAGGAAAGAAGAGGATAGTCGAAGGGAGGGGATGTTAATTAGAGGATCTGGGTGTTTGAACCGGTAAATGTTGGACTGCTGAGTTGAGGATGTCGTCTTTTGTTTTGGAGTATTGCGATTATATGAGATGATATACCTGAGCTTGAACTATGTCTTCTTGTAGAAAAGTGAGGCAGCGGTTTTCGCAGTAATTGGAGGCTCGAATGCTGAGGGAGAATGATGTGGATTTATTTGGGACATGTCTGTTTGGAGTAAGGTGTGATTTGAAAGACTAGAGCGTAGTATTGGTATGAGATCTCCAGATTGTTGGAAATTTGATTCAGTTTTAAATATTTTTGGATGAAATCTGTCAATTAATAGAATATATATATATGATGTTTCAAATTCTATGTTTGATGACCACTTCAAACCAAAATTTATTTCAAAATTCAAGAGAGAGAGAGGCAGTTACAGCCTTAGCTCCTATCACAGAAATATTGACTTATTTAGAAACTAAAGAATTCAGCCCACCCATTCATAATTGAAATGAATACCTAATCAGTTTTTCTGCAACACTTTCAGACATATTAGGGACTTTACTACAAAGTCGAACGTAATGCCTAAGAACAAACCATGCAGCTTAAAAGTATACTATTTCTCATACTTATCATCTTTATCTGCTGCTTCTTCAACAACTACAGCCACGAGCCAACAGCTCTATCGCGCCTTTTGTTTATCCGTTTCTAATGCCGATCTGGCATTTGGCACCCAAAACTGAGCCGCTCGGCCCATGCCAAATCGAGCGAGTACCCACAAACCAAGACTCACACAGTCTCTAGCCAGACAAGAGATACGGTACACCAGAATCCTCTATTCTTCAACACGACCAATAAACACTAAATGTACATCCATTATTGCATATTCTATTGAACTCCCCATATGGCACTCGAATAGTAGTCAATTTTGAAAACCCCTCGAAGTCCGCAACCTTCATTCTTTTCTCCATACTCTGCACCTTCTACATCTTCTTTCTTTACCATTCATTATGCTTCCCCAGAACTAACTCTCCACCACAAAACAGCACTCGCACTCGCACTCACTACTCTCACTGCTCAGCACCACTCGCCCCACCACTCGCACCAGTCCCACATTTACCACCCTCCTCGCTCTCCCCCAGTAATCCTCCGTCCGCGCGCTCTTATTGACCACGTACTTTTTTTCCATAGTTAAGCGTGCCAACCCAAGGAATTTTCAGCTACAAGACAAGATTCGTCCACTAGACACCAGCGTCTAACACCGTCAATTCCATTGCAAATTCTCAATAGGGCCATGTCCAGCAGTAGAAGAAGAGCATACCCACAGCCTCTGTACGCTTCAGGCCCAGGCAACGCCGCCGCCGGCGGCGCGCCCGTTCCTCCAGCTGGCCAGTTCCAACAACAACAACCCTATAACGGTGTAGACGCTGTGAACAGACAGTTCCAAGGACTCAATGTGGGCGCCAACGATGCCAACGCCGCTGGTGGCGCTGGTGGAGCTCAGTACGGCCAGTACGGTCAGTATCAACAGCAACAAGCTACCCCAGGTGCTGGTGTTGCTGGTGGTGTATCCCAATCACCATACGATCAGTACGCTCAGACTCAAGCAGCTGTCCAACAACCAGCAGCAGCACAAGGTGCAAGTTCGTACTATCTTCAGGGAAACAACAACGCATCAGCCGCTCTTCCATTGAACCAGTTGTATACAACCGATTTATCTAGGGAGTTACCTCCTCCGATCTCCGACTTGACGTTGCCTCCTCCTCCATTGGTGTTACCACCAAACTCCACCTTGATCCCCAACTCAGAGACCTCCAACGCCTCACCAGAATACTTCAGACTGACGTTGAACGTGATTCCTACCAACGGATCGCTTCTCAAGAAATCAAAGCTTCCATTGGCTTTGGTCGTGAAACCATACAACGCGCTTAGAGTCAGTGACGAGAACGTCAAGGTCACTTCGGACACCACCGTCTCTAGATGTCGTAGATGTCGTGGTTATATTAACCCATTTATCACTCTTGCTGAAAACGGTAGACGTTGGAGATGTAACTTCTGTAACTTGCTCAATGACATCCCAAGTAGCTTTGAGTACGACGAAATCTCAGGAACTGTCAAGAATAAATTCGACAGAGTCGAATTGAACTATTCTGTTGTCGAGTTTGTTGCTCCAAAGGAGTACATGGCTAGAGCCCCCCAACCAATTGTCTACGCGTTCATCATTGACGTGTCCATCAATGCCGTCCAGAGCGGCTTGACTGGTACTATTACCAGAACCATTTTGGAGTCTTTGGACAGAATTCCAAACGAAAATAAAACCGCCAGATTGGCCTTCATTGGTGTGGATTCCAACTTGCACTACTTCCGTTTCAACGAGGGATTAGAAGGTACTGAAGTGTTGATCGTTTCTGATATCGATGAGCCTTTCTTACCTTCTCCAGATGGATTGTTAGTCAACTTAGAAGAGAACAGACCAGCTATTGAGAAGCTTCTCATCGACTTCCCATCGTACTTCGAGGACACCGCTAACCAAGGCTTTGCATTGGGCCCGGCATTGAAATCCGGTCACAAGATGATCAACCACATCGGAGGTAAGTTAATTTGTTTCTCAGCCACTTTGCCAAACTTGGGTGAAGGTAAGTTGAGCGTCAGAGATGAAGCTGGTGTCTCAGGTAAGCCAAAAGAGGCTAAGACTCTTTTGACTTCTGCTGACTCATTCTACAAGTCTTTTGCTGTGAATTGTAACTCATCCCAAGTCACTGTTGATTTGTTCTTGACTTCGTCTACCTACCAAGATGTTGCTACATTGTCCAACTTGCCACGTTACACCGCTGGTCAGACACATTTCTACCCAGCATGGACCAGTGCCAAATCTGAAGATGTCACCAAATTATCTAAGGAAGTCAGCGACCACTTATCTCAAGATATTGCTTTGGAAGCTGTGTTGAGAGTTAGAGCCTCTACCGGAGTTAGAATGAGTGCATTCTACGGTAACTTCTTCAACAGATCTTCTGATTTGTGTTCTTTCCCAACTTTCCCAAGAGACCAGAGTTACGTCATTGAAATGAGTATTGAGGAGAATATCAACAAGCCAATTGTCTACTTCCAAGCTGGTATCTTGCACTCGACTTCCTTCGGAGAGAGACGTATCAGAGTTATTAACTTGGCTATCCCAACATCAGCTAAGTTAAACGATATATACGCTTCTGCTGATCAGTTGGCTATTGTAAACCTTTACACACACAAGGCTATTGAGATTGCCTTATCATCCACATTGCCAGATGCTAGAGACTTCTTGGTGAACAAGGTTGTAGACATCTTGAATGTCTACAAGAAGGAACTTGTAGCAGGAAACGTATCTGGAGCTTCTCCATTGCAATTATCCACCAACTTAAGAATGTTACCTATCTTGCTCTTCTCATTGACGAAGCACTTGGGTTTCAGGGCCGACAGAGTACCATCTGACCACAGAGCTGCTGCTTTAAATAACTTGGGTTCGTTGCCAATTCCATACTTGGTGAAGTACATCTATCCTACGGTCTATGCTTTGCACAACATGCCAGATGAGTGTGGATTGCCAGAAAAGCTCATAACCACCAACGAGGAAACCGGTGAAGAGGAAGAAGTCGTTACTACTAACATTTTGTTGCCAGAGCCATTGAACGACTCCAAGTCATCCTGGGAGAATTATGGTTTGTACTTGATTGACAACTCCAGTGAGTTGTTCTTATGGGTTTCAGGCAACGTCGTACCTGGTCTTGTTGAAGATTTATTCGGAACTGACAATTTGTATGCCATCCCTACCGGAAAGACAGAGTTACCAGAATTTAGCGAAGAAGAGTCTGAGTTTAACTTCAGAGTTCGTCAAATCATAGGCAAGATAAGAGAGCAGAATGACTCCATCGTCTGGAAGAATTTGTACGTTGTTGTTGGCGGTTCATCCAACGAGCCAATTGAGATCTCGCAACAGCGTGACTTGATGGCTTTGAGAATGTGGGCCTACAGCTGCTTGGTCGAAGACAAGACAGGCAGCGAACCATCCTACAGAGACTTCTTGACATCCTTGAAAACAAAAGTTTCCCAGTAATTGAGCAGTCACCGGTTGCTACATGTCATTTATTTCTCATTATATATATATATAAAACTCATTAATGTACTGTTTATTTAGAGAAGGAGTAGCATGACTTGATTAGCTACAGTTTGAAGTAATGAACCCAACTTGAATAGGCTTCTATAGCGTTATCTATAAGCTTTTATGTGATTACCTTGCTCCTTGAATTAAATCAATTGCATCAATTAGGGCAGCTCTTTCATACTCAACATCAAAGGTTTCCAGAATCGAGTTTCTGATTCCTTCGTAGTATATCTTCAAGTTCTTTGCAATGGGACCTCCTCTCGCCATAGTAGCAGCAATATTCATTTTAAATTTATGAGCTAATCTACTCCAGTACAATTCTGATAATTCTTGGATTTCGTAATGCTCCAAGAGTATAGTCAAAAGACTGGCACTTTCTTGGAGGCTAGACTTAGTTTTTGTATTCCTTGTCACGTCCCAGTCAGACAAGCTCTCCGTCAACTTCTGGAAATATTCTGCAGCTTCTTCCTTAATCTCCGTGATAATAGCGGTAAAGTTTCTAGGCGACTGGAGAGATCTCGATAACTGTGATAACGATTGCTGCGCTTGCTTGTTGACACCTGCTTTATCAAAGACCAGAAAGAATTCCTTCTCATTCAACACATACAATGCTACCAAATGACTCTGTAAAAGGGTGTTCTTAGAGGTAAATGCTCCGTGATGGTTGAATTCATTAGTAATTGCCTGTACGCATTGGGTCTGTAAATTGTTCTTCTTCGTGATCTGCAATGGTCTATAATCTCTGATGAGTTTAATTGACAATACACTACTGTCTTTGGCATTAGTTGAGTTTTCATCATAGAGGTCGGAGATTTGAAGATGCAATTTGGCCAACCTTACCAAGTCTTTGCTGTTATTGCCAGTTGAGCTCGCTACTGTTTTCTCCAATTCTTCTATTTGTTGAATCAAAAATATGAAGAAACTAGCACCACGCAATAAGTCCAACGTCAAATGGATTTTTCTTAGAGCATTGTTCAAGCGTAATGCATCTTCATAAGGCTTGACCACTTCAGTTTTTATCCTCTCAAAAGAGTTGTTAACCCTCTCTATAGACGGGTTGATTCTACTGTGGAGAAGAGCCTCTGATTCTTCGATTCTGGAGAAGTTGGCAACAAGAGCTTCGTAATTGTTACCAGAAATCGAGTTCATTCGTTTGTTACACTCATCTATATCAAATCTGAGCTTTTTTATTGGGGTTGCAAGGTCAAGTTCTGGTCCGTCACTTCCATTCGTTGCTAAAAGGAGATCGTTGGCGAATTGAACAGGCTGGAAATCTGGTTCAAGAAACGCCTCGAAGTCTTCCAATTCGTTCTTCAATTCTCCAAGATTTTCTGTGACCGTAGCAGTGGGTGGCATTGTTGATGTGTATACGAAATTTCAACCAAGGCAAGACTCCATGAACTAATTAGCTAAAGAATACGTGTAACACGAGTGATAGTGAATTAAATTGATTTGACGTTTTGGTGATTTTGATATTTGAGACCAGTTAGATGTTGCGGCGTGGATGCTAATATCTACAGGTAAGTTTGGTAAACATGCCTTTGCACGAATAGTGATCCGTGGTGATATTTGGTAGATAAAAGCAATAGTAGATCTAGAGTGCTAGTAGAAAGTCACTAATTGAGTGGCTTAAGACTACTTGTTGTAAAATTTTCATGTCTATTATGCTCTATAGTATTCCGAAAGCAGGAATCTTCGTAATATAAAGTCTATGTTAAATATTTGCACCCATTTATATATGTTCACTAGTTATCAGGAAGGTTTCCGTTTGTGATTAAATGATCTATAATTATGAGTAACTGT
Organism: Scheffersomyces insectosa; assembly: GCA_030572575.1. NCBI lineage: Eukaryota > Fungi > Ascomycota > Pichiomycetes > Serinales > Debaryomycetaceae > Scheffersomyces > Scheffersomyces insectosa. Next base: position 61,824 of record JAJMAO010000034.1, read on the forward strand.
TTGAAACACTCATATGATAAACGGCCTTACTTTCAGGCTTTTACCTTGGCTGCTGGTTTGGGCTTAGTGGCACCAGCTTCCCCTGTTTCAGCCTTCTTTTTATGCTTCTTTCCTCCTCTCTTACGGTGAATCTTTTTGAGCAATTTCGTCCTCCTCTCCTCCTCTTCTTTCATGTATATTTTCTGTCTTTCAGAACGTCTCTGACGGCACATTATTCTTTCATTTCTCGAATTCTTTCCAGGACGACTGCCTTTTCGTATTTTCGACCTCAAGGACTCCTGTTCTATTTTGCTATTACACTCATTCAATGAAATACACTTCCACGGCTGTGGGTCGGGCAAACTGGTCCATACCAGTACTTGGGTATATATATCTTCTCCAGAAATGGCAGCGGATGCAAATTGGGACTTTTCAGACTCAGAGTATTGTGCAAAATAGTAGGAAGAGGGTCGTTCGTTCTTTATTATTTCCACAGACGCTTCTCTCAACGAGATTTTCATCAGTTTAACCTTAGATCGTCCTCTTTCTTGTTCGTCTTTGTTCATATCTTGGTCCTCTTCAGTCTTGTTCCTTGCCTCCACCACAGGAGCAAATAAGGGAAATTCGTATTCTTCTTCTTCTTCCTGATCTTCATTTTTAGTCTCTGTCGTGTCTCCTACGATAATATCATTCTTTTCTATGTTAACTTCCGCCTCTTCCCCATCATTTACCTCCACGAACTCAAATTCTATCTTTGGCATATAGCTGAGAGGATTTCCTTCTTCATCGGATTCGATCTCCGACTCGGAGCCATACAAGGCTGCTCGCGATGTTCTAAAACTTTGTTAGTAAATATTTAGTGGATAGGTTCATTCTTCATAATACCATACCTCTTGAAAGACATTTCGACAGCTGTAGTAAAGTAGATAAAGATGTAAAGATAACTATATCATTGGATTTATATTAATGTGAAAAATTCAGTCATGTGACCTCATCGAGGTTTAAATGTATTCCGAGGGGATATCGATGAAGTGCTATATCAAGACATTGAAACACTTATACGAAGGTTCATGTTTCTTTGAGATAAATGACGAGAGGGAGGCGGGAGGCACTGCAAGAGGGAGTTCCAGTCATTTACAATCATCAATATAGTTTGAAATTAGTAGTTGCATACTATTTTTAGGTAAGTTCTTGATTTACGGCTACATCACGTGAAAAAGTAGAATAAATATCAGAATCATTAATTCATTAAGATGATCTATAACTAAGGAATAATACAAGATTGGAGAATGAAATGACATAAATAACCATCACGGCAATACTAATATACAAGGTAGTATACTACCACAATGGGCGAGAGTTGGAGCTTATGGTACGGATAATATCCTTTCTGAAACCTAAATTTGGAGGAATGAATTTGCCGATACTCTTGGTATCGACTACTATTTCCATACTGCTCTCGTCGACCACACAGTTCTTCTGTTGGTCGTCGAACGGGAGTAATGACTCTAAAAGAACTTCTGTTGAGTACTTGCTTAGTTGTTCCCAAATACAACTATACGTCACCGGATAGTGAGTTTTCACAAACTTCGAAATATCTTCAAAGCGCACAAAGTGAATCAACAAGTTCTGGAACTGGCCATGTCCTTCCACTCTTGATTGGAAAGTATTTTGAGTTGTATGCGTTGGATCAATTCCTATAATTTCATAGAATAGACGCCAAATCTTGGACTTGTCTACTTGAGTAGCTTCAGCTTTCGCTTCTGCGTCAAACGCAGATATAAACAGGGCAACTTTGGCACCAGTCAACAAAGCGATCTGTAAATCAGTAACATACTTCACTCCCTCTATATTGAATATGTATAATGGAGCATATCTTCTGATATCATTTGCAGTTAATGCAACGTTGAACTTAGCTGTTCTGAGACCAATAGGGTAGTTTTCAACGGTAAACTCACGCATAAGTGCAACTCTCTGTTCCTTTAAGACTTTTGTCTTTGCTTCGGCTTCTTTGGCTAACCTCAATCTTTCTTCCTCTTTGAATTCAGCCGCCTTCTTTTCTTCTATTACCCTCTTCTCTTCGTCTTCCTTTCTTTGACGCTCTTTCTCTTTCTCAGCTTTCAAAAACATGTCTCTCCTAGCTCTCTTTTTGGCCTCAGCCTTTTCCTGCCACATCTTAGCTTCAAGAGCATTCTTCGCCTTCAATTCCTCTTGTGCTTTAGTCAAAGGAGTTGGCGACGGCGATGCAGTTGAATAGACACTCTTGTTTCTTATTCTATCCGGTGGAGGCGATGAGGATTGCTCTCTTGTAGTAGTACGCTCAATGCGATCTACAGGCTCAGGAGACGAGTCCTTGAAAACGCTACTTGGCTGAATTTTAATCTTTAATTCAGATTTGGTCTTTTTGAGTTTCTTGGAAAGTTGATCTTTATCAATTCCGCCCTTTCGTTTCCTTTCGTCATTGGATTTCACTCTGTGGATCTCTCTACCATCATCAAATTCTTCCTCAGCATCAGAGTCATCCTCAGAAACTACCTGGGATGCGTTGGCAGAGGCAGCACTTGACACCGCAACAGAATGAGCAGGAGAAGGTGCAGGGGATACCACAGTTGATACAGTGGAAGATATCTGGCCCAATTTACCAGGGGCTCTCTTATTCATGCAGTCATGAATCAACTTGATTTCTCTAGGATCGAAGTGGATAGATCTTCGAGCTATCTCTAACGCGTTCAATCCATCTTGTTTTCTCTTCTTGAAAGGATCAGCATCCTTTGACAATAAATTTTCTACCACTTCATAGTGGCCCCTTCCAACTGATGCCAATAAAGCCGTTACACCACATCCACCTTCGGTATCGATATTATAAGGAGTTGGGTTCAATCCAAGAATTATATCCACAAGTTCAGCGTGTCCATTTCTAGCAGCAAGAATCAATATATCCGGTTTAGCTGAAAGACTATTACCAGAAACAAAATAGTTCGCAGTAACTTCTTTAGACCCTTCCGCAGCATATTTAAAGATGCCCTTTTTCTTAATAAGTTCACCGAAATAGTTGTCGTTCGGGTCCTCCACGATAGGAGAGGGAGATGGAGAGGGAGAAGTAGCCTTTGCGACCTCAACCTTTGTTGCAAGCTTGAATCTAGTACTAGCATCTTCTAAGAGCTTTATGATTTTATCATAAGCTTCTTCGTTCGTGTGCTCGTTCTGAATCTTTGTCAAGGCAGTAAACCCATCGATATTGTAAATACTTGGGTCTGCACCGTTATCTAAAAGAAGCTTTACCACCTCATAGTGTTTATTTTCCGCAGCATCAATTAATGGAGTTTCGGAATCGCCAGCAGCATCTGCCTTAGCATTCACATTGGCTCCATGTTCTATCAAAAAGCGAACCACATCAGTGTGACCCTCCAAGGCCGCCTCATGTAAACAAGTGAAGCCACAGAAGTCCTTCTCATTTGCGTTAGCTCCTCTTGAAATGTAGCTTTGCACTTCATTGAGATTTCCCTTTTTACATGACCTTTGGAGCATAGAGCGTCCACCTGCATCTCGTTTCAACTTATATGGCTTTTGAACAGATGCCTTTCTACTTAAACGATCTCCACCATCGCTATGTTGACGCTTTGCAGACCTGAAATCATCTTCGTCATCGTCATCTTCATCATCTTCGGATGAGTAAAGAGCCTTTCTTTTAAGATTGTGGCGAACATCATCAAATTCTGCTTTTCGGACTAGTCTGCGCCCTCTATGAATTCTAGGAGGAGAGTCGGCCACCATGGTTTCCGCTTCAGAGAGGTCTTCGAACTTTGCATTATCCTCTTCATCACTACGACTTTCATCATTTCTATTCTTGTCTTCATTCTCGATTTCAAGGATTTTTTCCTTGGCCTCTGGAATACTTGCAAGAGTATTAAAATTAAAGTCTGGCTCTGAAACCGTCTCTTTTATTGGAGAAAGAAGAGATGTATCGCCTGCAGAAGTCTGCGTATCAGTGACTGAATCATTATTAGATGTTCCAATTTCAACAGTAGAGTTGACGACCACCGATTTGTCTGGCGACATATTGTTCTGCTCGATGTCTATTATATGATCATTCGCTTTAGATCCAGATTCTTTTAATGGGTTGGTCTCTGGTTTGAGATCTTGCTCATTAGTTTCTGGATTAGCTAAGGCTACAGATCTATTTTCGTCAAAATCAGGCTTCTCAACCTTTTCTTCAAATTGTCCAGTATTATGTGATTGGTCATCAAGATTCTCCACTGGAGATTCCACGGAGGCTGGTTTCGGTTTGCTCTTGGCCGAGACTAAGTAATCAGCAAACGATGTCTTCTTAGGAGGCGTCAAATCTGTTTTGTCTGGTACTGACGTTGATTCCTCAATTTCTTTGGATTTCAATTGCTGTTCCACTTCCTTCGAAGAATCATTAACAACAGATCCAACATCTTTATCATGCTCTAATTTTGAAACCTGAGAACGAGCTTCCTCTGGGGTACTACCATTCTTGGGGCCAATCTCAACGAGAGCTTCCCCATCGTCAATATCAGTATTCTGTAGACCAACAACGGATTCCTCAGTTTCATTCTTGACCAAATTCTCCTCTTTCTGTTCTCCTCTTTCTGTCTCTTTCTCTTGCATCTGATCGGGCACTTGGACACTTTCTTCTTCCTTTATTCCCCCATTTTTAGAATCTTGAAAAGTGTCCACATCCATATGCGCATCATCTTTGACCTCTTCCACTTTACTATTGTAATTGTCCTTCTCTTCGTTGGATTCCTTATTTTCAGCTACTTTATAGTCGTCATCAAATAGATGTATTAATTTAGGATCAGTTATCGGGGCCGATTCTTTTATAGCCTTGCTACTTCCGGAGATACTTCGTTTCTCATTCAGAGGAGAGATTCTTTTCTCATCATATTTTTGATCGCTGTTTCTCCTGCTTATAGGACTTGAAGATGAACTGTCGTATCTCCTGTCGTAAGTGGTGGTGATCTTATCATGTCTTCTGTCATCTCGGAAGCTGCTTGAATTTGATTGAGCAGCAGCACCACCTCTCCTATCTTTGGAATAATCTCCGCTTCCTTGCCGTCTCTCCGGGTATTCTTTACCTATATTAGAACTGGAGTGTGATTTATGCAATGAACGGTCGTCCAGAGCATTTACGGAGTTTCGATATTTTGGATACGATTCATATCTATCAACACCAGGACGTTTTTTGTATGGAGGTCCATTGTTCGAGTTTCCAAAAGATGACGATGACGATGCAGAAGGAACGTTCGAAGAAGAAGAAGCTGCGGTACCGTAATAAATACTGCCTCCGTTTTTAGTGGTAGTAGAATACTGCCCTCTATCTCGGTCCCTATCTCTTCCATCTCTACCATCTCTGTCTCGTATGTCTCTATCTCGTATGTCTCTATCTCGTATGTCTCTATCTCTTACATCTCTTTCTCGTATATCTCTATCCCTTACCATATCTCTATCCCTAAGATCTCTGTCTCTTCCAGGAATACTTCCTGAGCCCGACTGTGGCATGTACTTGTTATACTTATTGTCGTACCTGCTATTACCTCCATGACTTGAACGATAGCTGCCATAGTAGTCTCTTTCTCTTTCTCTTCCATCCCTCCCATCCCTTTCTCTATCTCGGTCACTTCCTACTCTTCGACCGTATCCACTCAGTCCAGATGGGTCGTTATCTCTACCTTCTCTATCACCCCCACCATGGCTTCCAGAGTATTTCTTAGGAGGAGCGCTCCCATATCGCGAGTTATAGTAACTACTGTTCCTGTTATACGACATGTTTGCTTGTTTGTGACTCAGGTTGCAAGGAATAATACAACGCTGGCTATCACTGTCAGCGGTTAAATTCTAAACGTCTTAATCACGGTGAGTAAATGTAAGCTTTGGGTGAAATGATTATGGCAATAGATCCGAAAATAGGTAATCACGGCTATTGGGATTACTATTGCGTGTTCACACGTCGTCTCTACACGTGTAAGTGTATATATGCTATAGTACACTAGGTTATTCCTACTGACAAAGAGTGATAACCAAGAAGAATAATCAATTTTTTCTTAAAATGAGTTTGGTTATTTAGTCACGTTATATTCGGCATGTGATATGATCATGTGAATTTGGGCATGTGACTATTTTGGGCTCTAAAAGGGTTGTATTTTCTGGTCGCTTATGAGGGAAGCCGGAAGCCATTTGGAAGGAACATAGGAGGTGTAGGTTAAAATCGGAGAATTCTCTACTCTATAAGGCTGTGGGCATGCATAGAATGGCGTTGCATTGTATTGAGGCAGTATGGAGAATATTGTGCCAGTTGAGTATGTGGCTTGCTTGGCATTAGACGACAAGCAAAAACGAAAGCGTGCACGAATAAGGACATATCCAATCGAAAGGCAGACCAGGTCATGAATTAGTAATCACTAATACTACAATTGCAGTCGTGATTATGGACCCAGAACCTCCATTGCTACTTCAAAATCCTTTATCATCTAATCACAGAGAAGACAAAAACTTCGAGTTAAAAATTAACAAGTGCAGCAGGAACCACAGCGGAAATCCAAATTCCCAATTAGGATGTATAATAGGCAATGCTATGTTGGTGAAGAATGGGTGAAGTGAATGCATTTTCATTGGTAAATGATTAATAAGTACATTTGGTAAGTAGAGGGAATAATGGGACGATGTCATGGATTAAAAAGGGTCATTAGTCAGAGGACGTTCATGGTTTCCAGTCAAGTAGTTGAACTTGGTTGCGAAAAGATTGTCTTTTCATCTCTTTCTTATGACTGGATTTATTGGGCTGCATTTCGCCGGTGTGAATATTTTCTCTCTACTAAGCATACATTGCAAGACCTTCTACATTTTAGTTGCAACCTTCGTTTATTTTCATATCATTACTCATTTGTTCTATTCTCATATCAATATGGCCATTTCATGAATCCAACCAGATTCGTGGTCTCCCTTATGGGCTAAAAAGGGTAGATTAGAATTTACTATTTCCTAATACTTTTGATCGAGCATATCATTGAATTCCATTAATTCAAAAATTAAGCTCATGTTAGGACAGATGCGGTCACAGGCTTCTATGTGATTGCCTTGGTCACCAACAAGTTTATTGACAGTTTCTTTAACATTTGCGGTTCCCGACTTGAGTAGTTCGTAGGCCACATTGACTCCAATCTTAAATTTGAGCATGAAATATGCTACGATCACACACGCAGATCGAGATACTCCACATTGACAATGAACCAAAACTCGGAGTCCACGGGTGATATACAGCTCTATTTTTGTAGTAATGGCGAGCAAGTCTTTGGAAATTGGCGAAGTGTGAGACCACGGTACATACATGTACTCTCCTTTACCTGGATTACTACCGACAAATTGGCCAGATAAATTAACGCATTCTTTAGCTACATTAATTACAAGGTCGAACTGGTTGATGTTCACGGCACTTCCACTGGAGGCCGGATCCGAGTACAAGAATATTTGGCCGTTGAAGACATCACGAGGACCATTTGGGTATGCATCTAGCTGGTTCGACTCCTGCAATTCTTCTGGGATAATGAGTTGACGAATGCCACTATCTTCCACTTTGTAGTTATTGGGAGAGTTGATCCAGCTATATGAGATACCAGTAGATGCTCGAGTCGGTGGAGGTAACGGATAAAATGCATCGAGATCATCCTTAGCCAAATCTTTGAGCGAGACTGTCGCAAGTTCTGACTCTATGGTATCAGCCTTTGCCGTTGTACCATTTAGCACCAAGGGACTACGTAACTTTGTAGTGTCATCTTGTGGCGGACTCTCATTCCTCCCAAAGTAGTCTATATCTCCTGGAGGAAACTTAAATGGTATACCAGCACCTCTGGGGTCTTCGCTGTCTGATGACGAGCCTAACTTTGGTTTTGGAATCATAGGCGGTAATGCTGGAGTTTTTGTAACTGCTGGTGTGATCATTGAATTAGAAGTTGGTTGCACGTGAAACACAGTGGTGGTCTGGACAGAGGAGCTATTGCTGTTATTATGGAGGTTGATGTTGAATGCACTGGTGCTTGAGCTATTGATGGTATTAGTAGTACTACTGGACAGATTATTGTTGGAGTTTATCGATGCAGATGAGTTATTAATATTGTGGACGCTGCTCAACGATGAGCCATCGTCGGAAAGCAGTTTTGTCAACAGAAGAGATCGCCTTGAGCTGAGTGCTGGTGGTTTGTTGAATGGTAGCTGTTGCTGCAGAGGTGATGCATTGTAAGTGTAAGCCGATGAACTGGAGTCCAACGAACTGCTTGTAGAATGATTTCCTGTAAGGTTAAGTGATAAGTTCTTCATATTTCTGCTCAGGGTGAGCGACGACCGCTTTCTGGAGTGTCTTGGAGAGTAGTTGATCATTCCTATCAATGGAGATCCATTAGCAGACGGCAGTGTTGATGAAGGGTCAGATATGGCTGATGGAGGAAACCCTAATGACGCGTCGGAGTATGTATTATAGTGTTCGTTACGATAGGGCGGAAGCTGTCTGAGAGTGGTCATGCTATTAGTGTTGTTATTGGCGGTGATGGGAAGGTTCGATGCTGTAGATGATGAGTTGGTGATACTGGTGGTGGTTGTCGTTAAGGTAGACGAAGAAACAATATTGAAGGACGAAGCTCTCGTGGAAGCAAAGTCCTGGTAACGAGGCGGCGGGGATTCAAGAGACATCGTGGTGGACGTTGCTATTTGGGGGCTGATGGTGTCTTCTCTTGGGTCGGTGGGAGTTATTACGAAAGGGTTCATGGCAGGACGACGACGAGATGGCGTGATAGCTCTCGTACGAAGTGTCGATGAAACAAGATGCGATGACAGTGTCAACGAGGATCAGATTCCGACACCAACGAGGTGAATACTGACAATTAAGCTCTCGGTGGGATTAATATATCTCGACGACACACACCAGGCGGACTGTAACACTTCTAAAATTAGTCGGAAGTCCCAGTGGGAAGTGGAAAGTAGATGATGGCAAACGTTTCAGACGCAAATGAGGGATCAGGACGGTGTCATGTACGAATGCCGTTGAAAGTTGAGGGAATAGTACAGGGAACCAGCGACTGCTTGGGTGTCGGAGCACGGAATGAAGCTGGGATGTGACGGGAACAGGAACTCGCTCTACCGAGACCGTTGGGTAAATAGTATAATGCGATAGCAGACACCGATGAATGGTTCAATAATCAGGGGAAGAACAAGGACGGTTGTGATGGGGCTAAAGAAAAAGAAAAGAACAAAGCAAGAACAAGAAGAAAAGTACACGACAGGAAGAACAATCGTGATCAAAATTAATAATCCCAGTAATCCTATTATTAATAATTAGTAGTAGCAGATATTAATAGAAGAAATAAAATAGCCAGTCCAGTTGGCGTCCGCTGAAGAAAATCTTAGCCAATATATTAATGTAGGAGTTGTGGGTAAAATAAATTAATGCTGCTATTGTTCTACGAGCCAGGCTAATGCAATATATACACTCATGTACGGGGACTGGGTTATGTGTAGTCTGGAGCAGTAATTAATATATGCTAGCGTTACCACTGAGACAAAAAGCCCATTTAAGAATACGTTCCTGAGCCAGAAAAACACGTCCAGACGCTGCCATATTTGTCAACCTGTTTCTAAATATTATAGGCGTATGTTTCAGGTAACCGTTTTCAACCACATGAGCTAGAAAATTGTGGTTTTGTGCAAAGCATCAGTAGGCAACAGGCACCAGCTCGGGATCTTACAGCAAGTGGCCAGTGGCAGTTAGCAATCAGACCACCGTTCTGGCGGCCTAGACCATCGTAGCTTCGGGTTCGGACTCGCACTCGATGATCCCTCCAGACATGAATGTGAGACCGTCGAGGAGTGGCATTTAGGACTCTTAGGCCTCACAGACAATATCGAACAATAGAGCCGCCCAGTGTTCAGGCACACCGACAATGCACCATGATTTAGTTTGTGGCAACATCGGTGCAAGGGTTGTGATGGCTGTTTGGCACTGTGAGGGGACAATGTCTGCATTATTACACTATGCATCGCTACAACCCGCTATTAATCTGCCGTATTGTGCCTGTTGCTACTACAATTGTTCGGCCATGGCGAACCATCTCCATGCCAGATAGTTTTTTTCCATGCCGTTGGTATTGCCAGATGGACGGTTTTTCTTCTTGTAGCCTCCCCAGCGTATGTGATCACTGGACTATTTCCGATAGTGATGTTCCAGAAATTATGCTTGCAATTCCATTAATTATCGATATTTTCCATGCCAATGATTTATTATTACTGTTACCTCTGCTACCACCTCCTCCCACGACGCCAGTTGTTTCGATATTACACACACCTCACATAATATTGTGCTTTCAGGTACGCGAGAAGAAAATATCATAAGGAGACCGCTTAAAAATATCTCCAAACCTGCACCTGGCCCAGAGCTGGTGTTGTCGCACAAGGGAATTCTCGGCTGCACGACTGTTACAAAGACATGGACCTCGGACCTGGGTCCGTATATAGTAATTTGATGCTCGTGAGGGAGTGAACGTAAGAGGTTATTACGAGCAGCAGGGTGCGAACCCATTGAGAGCTCACGTTAGTCTTGTGTCGTTTGGAAATGCGGCTTAAGGTCCGACTCCTGCTTGCGGTCCTGCTTCTGTTTCAGGTACCATACGGGATCCGTGGACGAAGCTGTGAAACTGCTTCTAATCAGATACGAATTGACGTTGGAACTGAGACATCCAAGACCAAGATTCAAAAAAATATATGCCATTCGCGGGAGCATTTCCGCCCGTTGCGCTGTGTTGTATTCGTGGTGGTAGTATTACAGACATTATTTAGTATACATGGATTAATTTACTTCTAAATTTGGCACTGACTAGTTTCAGCCGGGGCCATTGGTGCCATTCCGAACAGCTGATAGATTTGCGTCCTTGACTATTCATCGTCCTCTGGATTAGGTCCGAACTCGCCTTCAAAAATTGTAGCTCCTGCCTTTCTACTGTTCTCTATTGTAACACACTCTTCCATCTCCAAGAGAATGGTAGCATTAGGCCGATCAAACGGATTTGGACGGAGCATTTTATTGACTACTTTGTCCAAGTTCATCAGATCTCCACTTACCAAAAAGTCAGGTGCCCACAGTGGAATTAAGTCTCTAATATTTTGTAGAGTAGAATTAGCACGAGCAACCGTGTTTGCGTTCGAGGAAGCTGCAGTGGCAGTACTTGGATTAAGCAAAGTAGCCCCTTTATTAGTACTCGAGCCAGTAGGCGGGTATTGGAAATTGCTATTCGAGCTATTCATGTTCAAAGATGGGTTGGAGGATAAATTGATATTGGTATTATATGAAGTCGAAGACGAGAAGTTTTGATGCTGCAAAAAAATGCTGATGTTATCACTTGACAACCTCCCAGCATCACTCAAATCTCCACTTCTCAATTTCCTCCATGGGGTTCCATTATCTGGTAAGATGATATTAGCAGCAATCTCTAGTATGATCAACCCCACACTGAAAATATCTGCGAAAGGGGTATATATCTTGTCGTTAATCAACTCTGGAGCAATGTAGTTTCTGTCACCCTCCAAATCGAAATCCTTCTCTAAAATAGGCAATCTGGTAGCTAAACCAAAATCACCAATCTTCAAGTAGCCTTCAAACGTTACAAATATATTGGCCGGTTTTAAATCAAGGTGTAGGTAATTCTTCAGGTGAATGAACTTCAATCCATTGAGTATTTCCACCAATATTTTCCAAATTCTAAATTCGTCGATTTTGTAGTTCTTGTTCTCCTCCAAGAAGTCGAAGAGTGTCCCATTATCGCAGTATTCTGTCATAATATAGTAGTAGTTATTGAAATCCCAAGCTTCAATGAAGTAGACAAGATATTCCTTTCCCTCTTCCTGCTCTTGTAAATTCAATGTTTCGTTATCCTTAACTGATGTCAAAACTCTCAAGGCCTCAATCTCTCTCAATATAGCTTTTCTCTCCATTGTTCCAATAACAGGTTTTTTCGATCTTTTGATAGCAAACTTTTGATCTTGAAATGAACATTCATACGCAATAGAAAATTCACCGCTTCCTATATACTTGATGTTCTTCATCCCAAATTTATCGACTAAATGATCATCTATCCTCGAAGGTTTAACCACATCTTGCAGCTGATTAAATGCTGTCAAAGTATCGTCATCATTCATGATGACTTGCATCATATTTGACTCTTTGCTGTTCTTTTCCATCGGCTTATTTGGCTTGTTGAAAAACGATAAGTTTGTAGGAGTTGATGGCTCTTGGTACAACTTCTTCGGTGGTAGCTGAAGAGATTTATTCTTTGCTGTCATGGAAGATGTATGGATCGAATGGAGAGGGCTGAAATCTATAGGAGTTGAGTGAGATTTCTTAACCAGCTTGGTTGGAGTTTCAGGAATTCCGAGTTCTATATCAGATCCCAAATCAATATCCAAGTCCACAGTGTGCAATGCGGGTAATTTCGAAGTGACATGACTACTTGGGATACGGAAGAAGCTTGTCTGTGTTTCATCAGCACCTGAATTGTAAGATGAGTTATTTCTACCTATCTCAATAGAAACTTCCAGACCCTCTTCATTTTCTTCACTTTGAAGTGGTAGATGGGCTGAAATGACATTGGAAAGTCCGCTACTTGTAGACCCCGTACCTTTATTTGTATTGATAAGCATAAGTGGGTTCTTCTTTATAGGCGTATCCGGTGGAAGTTTCCTGGTTTCATTGGTAACGCAGTTCTTCTTCAACAATCCTGATGAAACAAATGCTGTTTGCAAGGGCTTTACAAAACGATAGGAGCTCTTATTCTCCTTGTCGTCAAATTCAGGCATATGTGGTGGCGGTGGTAACGAGTGTGGGTGGAAAGTTGGTACTGGCTTCTTAGGTTCGTTGGAGTCGTGATAAATTAGAATTGAGTTATTGGAGGAATTCGAAGACTTCCTGTTTTTCGATGGACTATCCAAGTCCATATCATCGAGATTATAGAATTCCATTGGAGGGAGTGGTGGCGATGACTTGGTTTTGATTTTATTGTAAGGTGATTTGCTATAATTCAATGTCGTCTTTCGTAATTTCGTAGAATTGATGCTAAGACTCGATTCTGGCTTCATGGAATCGAATATGCTGGTGGGTGGATGTCCGCTAGTTTTCTTCTCAGGTGTAGACCTATTGGGTGACAAAATTGCGTCTTTATTGGCGTTCTTGAACATCTTGAATCCCTTGAGACCAAGTTTTGATGGTGAATAAAGATTCGCCTGTTCTAGGTTGCTATTGGCGCTGCTTTTGTGACGAAGAATTCTATCGGGAGACAAACGATTATACTGGTATAATTTTATGGACGAACCAACCTTATTGGAAGTTGGCGAAGGCGACTGGCTCACTAATTTATGAGGTCGTTTAAATTTGTTAGTGTTGTTTAAATGCAATGATGTCCTATTTGAAATAGGACTGAGATTAGTTGGGGTAAGGTCTCTGCTTGAAGTGACTTTCAGCAGATGCTGCACACCACCTATTATGGAAGAATCGATTTCATTGAGGTCACTGATGTAATCAATGTCCTCAGTAGCCTTACTACTCAAGGATTTGAGATTAGAGTCTATTGATAAGTTCAAAAACTTGGAGGATCTCCTTATAGAAGACTGTTGGGATGGTCTGTATTTGTCTTCTTCTCCTTCCGAAGAAAATAAATCTTCCAGGTTGCTAGGTCTGTGTTTATGATGATGTTGGTGGGTATGGTGATGCCTGCGTATGTCGTTCTGAGAGTTGGAAGTTGATGCATGGGATTTTTCATTAGTCAGTTTAGGATTAATAATGCTTAAAGTTGAGCTTCCGAATTGTGAAAAGGCTTCCTCTTCCTCGTCGTCGTCATCGTCTTCCTCGTAGTCGTCATCGTCGTCCTCTTCATCTATAAATATATCTCTATTTTCATTATCGTCGTCTGTCATGTTGTTAGAGGCATTGAGATCACCCTCGAGATGGGTGTCTATCTTATCCCCATAGAAGTCCTGCTTTACGTTGAATGGTGGAGACTTGTTTATCTTCTTCTTTAGGGAAGAAGTATTAGCAATGTCGTCTTTGATATCATCCAAGATCAAGCTATTAAATGACCGCGAGAAGTGGTTATTCGTGAAGTAGTCCAATTGATTGTTATTTATGTAGATCGAGGATTTAGATGAATTTTCCGATGACGATGGTCCCCTTCTCGATTGACTTTTCTGTAGTGTAGCCATGGAAGTGTTGGGAGGATGCTGTGGCGTGGATAAGTTCTTGTTGCCAACATTGGAACCGTTTGAATCAAATTCGTAGGATGTATGAATCGTCGACGAAGACGATGACACGTTGGATGATGGTGTTGTTACAGATGTAGCAGCAGTACCTGTGGAGGCACTGGTTGATGGGTTTGTTGCACCCGCTGACAACGGCGGGCGCTGGTAGTTCATGGCTCGGCTGTGGTGGGTTGATATGGCTGTGGTGGTCTTCTGGAGCCGCTAGAAGCGTTTGGAACAGCGGAAGAGATGCTATTTGCCTGTGTTTTCACGTTCTTTCAGACGTGTGTTGCTGTCTTTGTTGTGATTCGCTTCTAATTGACCACAGAAAAACGTACTCCGAAGCTGGCGATGGTACAGACAACACTCGGAGGATGCACTGGAAAGAGAGCGATTTCGAGCTGCAATCGTTCGGAATCCGCTACTTGCACGGTCCTGGTGTTGACCTACCTAAAACAACGATTTCTGTGCCGAAGATGCTCCTGTGCTACCAGCAGTAAGTAGTCATCTAAAGTTGGTTTCTTCATCATGGGAGTCGCTGATGTTAGCGAATTCTTGTTTTTCTAGGGCCAAGCGCGCTCCTGCATGGCTTTCGGGCAATGGTAAATATAAACATTGCGAAAGGTAAATAGCGATTTGGCAGCAAAAGCGCGAAGGGGGTGTTGTGTAGGGTCATGTGACTCGTAATTTGGAGCTTAATTATGTACATTGGGGAGATGGTTTCTGGCCACGCAGTACGCAGACGCGGTATTTGTTGGGGACAGCGAGAGCAGTGAAGGAAGAGTAAGAGGTGCGAGGGTTTTGGCAGAGGATGGATGTGGAGTAGAGAATTACGTGTCCAAGTGGAAGGAATACTTGTTTTGTCGTCTCATCAGCTCATTCATGGCTCATTCTTTTAGACCTGGACCCTAAACCCTGCAATTTCAGTCTTAGGTAGGTGTCAAGCAGGTCTAGTTGTAGTAGCGAAATCAAGGCCCGCTGCAGCTGTCGCGTCGAATCGTGATGTTTTCGACGCAACACAATGGAAATTGGGAACAAAGAGCAGATGATAATAAACGAGATTTTATAGTTGTGCAGGGCTGGTTTTGAAGCTGGACGGTGGGTTCATTGGTCATTTATCCATCCGATGAAATCTTCGAAGAAGCAAGTCATTATGGTGAGTGGGAGAGTCCATGGGCAAAATGTCATGGTCGATGATGAAAATTAACATACATCGCTAGGTTAATGTTAAATACGAGTGTTCTCTATTAAAACCCAACAAAGATGGGCTTTACCCAGTATTACAATGAGATAATGGGGGTGGTCGGAAATCTGTTTCCAATTGAAGCCGTTTGAACATAATAGTGAAATACAACGTGAAAGTGGCGGATTTTCCGAAGATAGGGGTTACTAGATGTCGCAAAAGTTCTGTAATTGTATTTAAATTATCGAGCACCGCCAATATTAGGTACAAGCAGAGCAGATACGTTACCGAGGATCCGCCGATACTTTATTTAGTGTTCAATCATCAGGCACAAAGATCTAGGCACATATCATCAATTCTTTTACTCGACAGCTTGTATGAAACATACCCCTCGTAAGACTTTAAATGTCATTCCCGTGGCTCTTAACCACCTGGGGATGTGGGATACCTAATTGCTATCTGTTCATTTTCAAAGATACCATGTGACACGAAACCCAGAAGTGGAAATTCAAAGCTCTGATTGTTCGGTAGCCCTACGCGGTTGATTTGCTGTATTATTCCCCTTTTCTGTAGATCTTCTATAAATGAATTACAGAGGTAAATTTTGTCTATTTTGTTTATAACCTTTTCCGATCGCAAAAGTAGTGTTGACATCGTTCTGCATGAACTAAAGTTTGACGAGCAACTAGATGTCAACAACGTTTGCTTTCAAAGAAAGAGTTACATAATATTCATGTTATCCAGACCATTTGATTGGATGAATCCCTAGATTAAAGAAAGAAGGTAATGAACGGAGATTTAGAGAAAGCTCCTCGTTGGTTATTCTCTACTTCAGCTTGAAAGCCCTAGAACGATCTTTTTGCAGTTACTCGCGTTCGTAAAATTCACATCAATGGTAGCGCCGAGAAACGGAATCCATTTTTGAGTCAATAGTTTGAGTCTTCCTTTTACTGCCAAAAAACATATGTCACGATTTTGAGCCAAGATAGCGTAATGTGGAGAGAATTGAAGACTTCAAAGCGATCAATAATTCATCTTTGGGTTTACTATATTCGATTAGCGGTCACGTCTATTCCTCATTCTACATCTCCGAGAAGAACAATGACTACCCTTGCAAGCGCATACGATTGATCAAATTGATTACTCGGACCGGAAATCCACCCACAAGAGTTTTGTGAGGGTAGGGCTTTTAGTGCATTTCATGGGCTTATTCAATTGGGCACTTTTCGACTTCCATGATGAAATCAGGGTTAAGAGAACAAGTTTAGGAATATGGCAAGTGTCCCAAGAATTGGGAACCCGATCTGAATTTTTATCTTTTCTATCGCAATTTCTGTTTGCTGCTCATCTCCAGTCTGTCATAAGAGTTAAACTTTTTAAAACCATGGTAACACCATTTTTACTGCAGGTGCCATTTTTTGACACGGCTTGACCCGGCCCTTTCTACACATGGAAGGTTGCTTCGTAACACTAATTAACCCATACCAGTTTCAGCACTTGTGTGCCTCAACCACAATTATATAGCCTCGCGGTTTCTGCAGGACTATATTTCCTCACCAGCTTTTGCAAGGCGATGATTATTAATTCTCACGTTCTCATTGGCTGCTCGGGGGATTAGTAATTCGCGTCATTGGTTGACGCTTCGGTGCAGAACGTCTGACTGTCACTCGCACACCTGATAATACTGATTATCTCGTTTCATCAGTCGTAACTCGTGCCTATTTCAGCGATGCCTGCTCGACACCTAACATCAGCGGTACACCAATTAAGTGCTCTTGATTCGACCTAGGTATACGAAATAGCTTCATAATCGTAGCATTCACAAGACCGAATTAATTTTCCTGCCGACCAGCTGCCATATCTTTGTGGTGACCGTATCAATAACCTGAAAAATTATAGATATAAGCCTTCTGGTTCGGAATTCGAGATTTGCCTCATTTCGTTTTTTGGCACAATATTATATACAATTTAAATAGCTTATTATATATATATGCGTATGCATCTGTGAAAATTGCTACCTACGCTTTTATATATATTTAAGGAATTGTAAGCCGTGCTAGTTGCTGTCTCCGTTACTCAGTAAGTCCAGCAGTTTTATCAAATAGTCTTACTTTTTTGTTGAGACTATTGGTCGTTCTGGTGAACATAGTAAAATCACCTGTCATTTCTTCCTATTTGCCAGTTCAATATTTCATTCTGGTTCGGACTTATCGACACCCACCTGGAAAATTCCGATCGAGCTTCTTTTCTCACCACCATCACAGCATCTTCTTTTTGTGGCAAACAACATCCAAACCCACTCGAAGCCAGTCCCTAGAACAAAAGATCACCATTCGCCAAGTTCTAGTTGTACATAGCTCACGCATCGCATAGTTTGAAGTCTGATTTTCTCGCATCAGTCCAACCTCAACACTTTGACTTTGAACAAGCATCACGAGCAAGTGTAACGAAAAGCTCTCTGTTCAATAGCACAAGTTTTCAAAAGATCTGGATATTCTGACCACTCGGCCATCGCTTGAGTCATCGTCCGAACTTCGTAATCATTTTAACAGCCTGCTGATCCAGTCACCAATAAATACCAAAGAAATAACAGCTAGACCAAATTCCAGCATTTCTTGAATTTATCACATATTACACCATCACGAAACGTCCTTTCATCGTTGCAACAATAAGAATTCACTACATCGCCAATTCCTACATGTATTATTTCATATAACACCCAGTCATCATCGCTTCTTCCTTATTTAGAACAACAAACTCACATTGAACCATGTCATCGATATCACCGACAAACGCAACGCAGGCAGAGTCCTTGCCTTCTACTAACGCCATCGTAAAAACAGAGGAGTCTCAGCACGACAACTTGTCCCAGCCGAACTCGACTTCGCCCAACATAGCATCTCCCGGTTCTCCACCTCAGCCGTCCGATGGACAGCAGTGTTCGAACTGTGGTACGACTAAGACTCCGCTTTGGAGAAGAGCTCCAGACGGAACTCTCATCTGTAATGCTTGCGGTCTTTACTTAAGATCGAATAACACACACCGTCCAGTTAATCTTAAACGACCACCTAACACTATACTCGTAACAAAAACCGACGAAGGCTCATGTAAAGGTGATGGAAGATGTAACGGAACCGGTGGGTCTGCAGCGTGTAAAGGCTGCCCAGCATATAACAACCGTGTAGTAGTCGCCAAAAGAGAAAAAGCAGTGGACTCTACACCACCGAAAGAGATTGCTACGGTTGTGTCACCTATCATTTCTCCTCCGCCAGCTACTTTTGAAAAACGGACGACGGACGATGAAGAAGACTCGCTAGCAATCGCATGCTTCAACTGTGGTACTACCATAACACCCTTATGGAGAAGAGACGACGCTGGTAACACTATTTGTAACGCATGTGGTTTGTACTATAGACTACACGGTTCGCATAGACCCATCAGAATGAAAAGAAATACCATCAAAAGACGTAAAAGAAATATGCCTTCGTCAGCTAGTATTAAGCAGCGTGATGTATCTGCGTCTGCGTCCGATTCAAATACGGATGAGGGTAGCTTCAGTGCCAGCAACAAGCATGGGGAGCTGCCAGAAGAACACCATCTGAATCTCAGTCCTCTGTATCAGAGTCATGTCAATAGTGGCAGCACCACTAAAATTATCAGGTCACCCTCTCTCCAGACGGGTTCGCCTTCGTCATTATCAAGCAACGGCACCAGATTGCCTCCAATCCCATACAACAATGCATCTTTGCCTCTCCTGAGAGCAACGCCTCCACTTCCACATCAGACTTCGTACTATCCACCTTATACACCCGGTGGAAGAATTCCAAACGGGCCAGGTCCGGTTCCTGGACCTCCACCACCACCGCAGTACGGATTTAATGCTCCTCTCCCACAGGGTGCAACACATTATGGATATTACAAACAATATGAGGGCCCTGGCTCAGAGATTAAGTTGCCCCTGATCAATATTGGCAATAATGGAAATACAAATGCCACTACATCCTTGGCTCCTATCATTAAAAAAGAGATTTCTACGCCGGTGCCGATTTCTGCTACCAGAATTCCTCCCGTTTCTTCTATAGTGAGCTCATCTTCGGTTCCACCGCTAATGCAGCAATCTTGGACTATTTCATCTGATACCAAGAAGAGGTCTTCTACATCCACTCCAATTGCTATAGATTTCACTGCCACTTTCAAATCGGCATCAACGAATTCTACTCCTTCGATATCCTCACTCAACAAGAATGACAGCGAAGGAGATGTGGATCCTAAGAAGGATAAGCACCGTACGCAAGCATTATCAATTGGCGGGTTATTGAATGGTTAGAGTATATTAAAAGAGTTATAAAATTTTGCGTGGTATATTGGATTAAAATATAACAATATAATTAAAAGAAAGAGAAAAAGAATACTGTAGAGTATATTGTAAAGTATATAGCATTTTTGCAGCAATTACCGGTGCCATTATTCTCTGAGCACTGTGGGAATTCATCAATTTCCTATATTTTTATGGGAGAACTGAAACCTACGGTAAAAATTCCATTGAAATTACCTCATATTTTTGGCTACAGAAGTTTTTCCTTTAAAGGCTTCCTTTACCGTTGAACATAGTAACAATGATTCCGGCCCTCAATTACATGGTAGCTCGTCCTTGTGTCTATATTCTTACTAAAACTGGGCACGTGATTTTGTGCAATTTAGAGCCAAATCGGTTAATCGCTAATATCTGCAGTGTGATAGCAAAGAAGCTTGCAAATTGTGATTAAGAAAGGGCTATCGTAAAGTGTATATATTTCTGTGTGAATAGTTTTAATTAGGCTCGTGTAGAAGACCATTGAGTAAGTTCTTTTTCTTCAGGGTCAATTTCATAGAAGATAGCAATGTCAGACAGTTCAGAGTTGATAGATCTTACCCCAGGTCATGTCACAGTAGATAATTCGATAACAAGAAAGGCCAAAGATATCGCAGCAGGGTTCATTGGAGGAGCAACACAGGTTTTAATTGGCCAACCAGCAGACCTCGTGAAAATCAGATTACAGACTTCCAACCAATCTTCGTCTCTTTCCATCATCAAACAGGTCATCAAGAATGAAGGTATACTAGCATTCTACAAGGGAACATTGGCTCCACTTTTTGGAGTTGGAGTTTGTGTCTCATTGCAGTTCTACGGCTTTCACGAAGCCAAGAGACAAATAGTCGGATATTATAATCAGAAGGATCTTAATCTTTGGCCTCAGACATACATAGCGGGTGCTGTGGCTGGTATAGTCAACACACCAGTAGCGGGCCCCATCGAGCAATTGCGTATCTTGAGTCAGTCCAATACCTCTGCTGCTAAAAATTCATTAACTGAAACAGTGAAAAAGATATATGCGACTGAGGGTGTGGTAAATGGTATCTATCGTGGATCTACTATCACATTGTTAAGAGAAATACAAGCATATGGTGTATGGTTCCTTACCTATGAATATTTGATTTCGCAGATCATCGATTTACAGCACTACAAATCGAGAAACGATATCAGTACTCCTGAATTGTTGGTGAGTGGTGCTCTTGCTGGTAACGCGTTATGGTTGTCATCATACCCAATTGATGTGATCAAGTCTAACATCCAAAGCGACAAGTTTGGTGCAGAAAGCAAATTCAACGGAAAGATTGGACCTGCTGTTGATCACATATTCAAGACCCATGGGTTGCGGGGCTTCTGGAGAGGCATTGTTCCTTGTTTGTTGAGAGCGGTTCCATGTAGTGCGGGCACATTTGCAAGCGTAGAGTTAGCATTGAGGGTAATGGGATAGAGCTAGAGTAGTGGAGAGTAATAGACGATTTTAGAGGTCAATTATTGGCCCCGATGTAGAAAGCGTGGTGAAGTGAGTGTGCAGATTTTGGTTCGCAGCCAAATGATGATAGTTCTTTAGATAGGTGCTGCGATACGCAACAGTTCGGATGAATAGAGGCTCTTGTGCGTGGTAGAGGCAATAGATTTCGTTATGCAAGTTCTTTGAGTACATATCTGATTTGTTGCAGTTTGGGGAGAGGCTTTCTTGTCTGGATTCTAAAGAAGTGCAGTCTTGTATTATCTACGCCGGTATCTATTAGTTCTCCTTACAAAGCGTTTCCTCTGTTTCCTTCACACAGTATTCGCAGCTACTGGAACACTACAAAAACCATGAAGACTAAAACACATAAGCTACAAATGAAGATGCCAGGGTAGAACGCTATTCGGTGCCAAATTTCTCTCGTCTTCAGCTTCCACTTCCGCGCTCCTTTCCCTTCCTACTTCTTAATCTTCCTTTCTTCCTCCATCCTAACAACAATCAATACCCTACGTATTTCCTCTCTGCTTCTTTCCGCGAAGCTCTACTTCTTTGCTGACATAAGCCATGACAAACGCCTCCCTCACCCCCACAGCCAATGAAACACTGCGATTTTCTTCTTACCCTCACTTTTCGTTAAGTAAAGGAAAAATTCTCAGCCATACAAAATTCGATTATTGAGTACAGCAATTGTTGTAAACAGCATAGTGATCATAGACAGTTACTATCATATTACCAGTGGAAAGGCACGATTCAGCTTGCAGTTACTCAAACAAGTTTGTAGATACAGTTCCCAAAACCACTTGGAATTGACACTCGCAAACAATCTGCGTCGTACCACTACATCTATCTATATCTCATTAAGCGCTAGCATCAACCAGTGCTGCCAAACCATTGATTGAACATCGCTTCAGCAAGTCGTCCAAGTAACGAAGTTACTCCGTAGACAACCGTCATATTCATTTCATAGGCAATTGCCACTCATATCACATACTTCCAGCACCATGTTGAGACAAATCATAACAGCTTCCGTGCCTAGACAATCCATCTCCATTGGAGCTTCCACCCGTTTGTTGTCCACTGGCTCCAGACTCATGAAGCCAGCTGCTACCGCAGACGTGCCACAATACTTGACCACCGGTGGTTCTACTCAGTCTGTCTGGCCAAAAGGTTTCAGATTGTCCAAGCCAAAGACATGGGAAGAGAGTAGCGAAAGTGCCTTAAGTAAGGCTACCAAGTTCTTCTTCTTGAGTGAAATCGCCAGAGGTATGTACATCTGTATGGAAATGTACTTCAGATCACCATACACCATCTACTACCCATTTGAGAAGGGTCCAATCTCGCCAAGATTCAGAGGTGAGCATGCATTAAGAAGATACCCAAGTGGTGAGGAAAGGTGTATTGCCTGTAAATTGTGTGAAGCCATCTGTCCAGCACAGGCCATCACCATTGAAGCCGAAGAGAGAATCGACGGTTCTAGAAGAACTTACAAGTACGATATCGACATGACCAAGTGTATCTACTGTGGTTACTGTCAAGAGTCTTGTCCTGTTGATGCCATTGTTGAGTCTCCAAACGTAGAATACACTACTGCCACTAGAGAAGAGTTGTTGTACAACAAAGAGAAATTATTGGAGAACGGTGACAAGTGGGAACAAGAATTACAATACTGTATTGACGCCGATGCCCCATACCGTTAAGGTAAAGGTTGTATACTAACCCTCACATTGTAATATCGCATTTAGTTCCTATCTCCAAAATCATGCATCGACGTTCACATTAGAATCGCTGATAACAGTTCTTCTTCTATATTGTTCTATAGTTTTTTTAGCATTAAAAACTAATAAGTTCATAATTTATTGCCATAAAGATGGAATTGTAGGTTTCAAGTAAAACAAGAGGATGATTACAGCCAGAAAGTATTATGTTGTGAGCATAAAGAGGATATAGTGCCAATAACACCGAAGTTACAAGTTCTGAGTCAGAGCTATTCGCTAATATTGCTGTTTGTAATTGTTAAAGCCTGATATTAACGTTGTTAATTACGCATAGATATAATTTGCTTATATTTTTAGTTCATAAATGTTCTTATAAATATAAACTAATGAAGAATTAGAATTAATCAAGGGAACTGTAGTTGTGGTTGAAATTTTATCACATCGGATGCAACGCCATGTAATAAAAGTAATGGTTAGATAAAAATAGGGGACAACAGATAATCGCAAATTTCATATATATTCATAACTAATAGAAATGTTGAATTAAAGGGATAAGAAACTCATGGAGTAGTCTATAGAAGACCATATGCTACATATACCTTGACAATGCTCTTCAATCAAGCAACCATAGTGAGAATAATATCGTTTGACTTATCTGTTTCATGTTATGCATCCTTTTTCTGGTGTTTAAAAAGGCAGTAGTATAAATTATTCTTTAAACGTAATGATTTATGAATAAATTTTAAAATGACAATCGTTATAATAAATTATAATGAGGAATGGTAAGATGAATAGTGAATTCGTAAGCTCGCTTACTCTTACTGGATTTGAGAGTAACCAGTGAATGGGTTGGCGTTCTTGGACTTCAAGTATTCGTCGGAAGCCTCTTGCCATTGTCTGTCTAAGGTGTGTGGGGCTGGTGCACCGAGTTGTCTGATTCCCCAGAACAATACAATAGAAATAACGATACCAGCAGTGACACTGTAGACTACGAAAGCCTTGTCACCTGGTCCGTGTAATGGCTTTCTTGGACCCCACTCACCGAAGGAGATGTAGTAGGCAGCCTTCTTCTCGGCTGGAGTCAACTCTTGCCATGGCAACTCCATTCTGTTCTTCAATTCATCTATTAAGGTGGTTTGGTCCTCCTTTGGCAAGGTGGTCCATCTGGTCTCCAACTTAGCAACGTAAGCGTTGGACAAGGCTCTTGGGGCGGCCTTGCTCACAGTTGATTGGTGACGAACGGCTAATCTTGCAACGGATTGACGAAACATACTATATGACGGGTTAGTAAACAATTCTGTTATCTTTCTGAGGGCCCTGACTGGGGTAAAGTCTACGTCTTGTCTTCATCAATGTCTGAAAATTTTGGAGCTTCGAATTTTCCAGTACTGTATCTAGCGGGCTTTGGTCCCTTCTATTCCCTTAGTTAAAATATGATTGGACAGGGAAAATGGTACACGGACGACCTGGAGTGTGGTACGATAGTAAAGTATAATGTCTAGGGTGGCTACGGTAATACTGATGGTGATTGGGTGTTGATTGGAATGGAATTGATGGTTTGTTGTGTGTGTGATAGACTGGCGAAGTAAGAAAGCGTTTGGATTTGATTTGGTTGTGATTGACTGGCTCTTGTAGGCATTTCTTCGGGCCTCGTTCAGTATATATAGGCGTCATCATTGATAGGGATAATATGGTGGTTTACACGGTACTACAGGCATAAATTGCTCTCAGGGACTACTAGATTGCATGCGGAACGAACCTTTAGCTTTCTGTATCCATTTGGGGCAGCTGGTGTATCGATTTCGGGCAAGCCTAATTGCTCATCTGAGTTACTCACTCGATCAATACACAGCTAACTGGACAATTCCCACTCTCAACCCTCAGCCTGTCATAGGGCAATGGCCAGACGACTTCTCATTCAGTGCTCTCGTTGTGTAGATATATACATACCTGTTCTTATGATAAACTAAACTGATGTATTGGAATTCAGAAATACTACCAGAAAGACTCCAGGTGTTGTAAATGAATATTTATATATTTCGCTGGAGCTTTTTTTCTAATTGGAATCCTCTGCCTGATTATTGGATTATCAGAAAAATGAAGAATGAGATGGTCGTGTGGAATGGCCAAGACTGCGAGTATATAGTGAGCAAAGCCTAGTAGACATCAGGCCATTCTGGAAGGGAGGAGGTGAGAGGTACACAAATTGGGGCCATTCTGATTTGCTTAGGACGGGGATCAAATTATGGGACAATTTGTGGAGAAAGACGGAGAAAGACTGGGTGACTTTTGGAATCAGGCTGCAAAAATAGAGCGATGTTGGTAGTTATTGTAGAGATGATGTCTGTCAATATGGTAAGTGTTAATTCGTGTGAGACACGACCATGGGCTAGCTTAAAGGGACTGGCGTTAGCTTCAAGGAGTATTATAGAAGCAAGATTTGGAATATTTTGGCTACGTGTATATTACTTTAAGATGAAAATGCAGGGAAAGATGATGACTGCAAAATCATTGTCCCTTTGGATCAACCGTGTGTTTGCTCGAATAGGGGTTTAAAATGTATTTTATTTGAATAAATATTGAATGGGATATTTGCTAGGCGTGAGATGGATCGAGTCCTAAAATCCCATTTAGAGACGAGATTTACGTGTGCTGTCATAGAGCGCTCTGTTACAGTAAATGAAAAATGCTTGAAAGGCAACTTCAAAAAGCTCATTTCCATCCAGAGAAAATACCGCCGTTCGAAGCATTTGAGGGAAGCAATAATTTAAGCAGGGCTATCACTATATGTTTGAGTATACAGTTTTTGAGGAAATCCAGGGACTTAGGTTTCCTTTATACTCAAGGGCCATGGCTGCTTATCTAGCTTGGTACGACTACGCATTGGCACCTCCAACAGTATGTGGACGCATAATATCCGTATTATTTACGTTTACCTTGTATACCTGAACCCTTGAAGCCAAGTAAAAGAAGACTTTCGAACTCAATTTGTAACTATTCCAAGATTATAGGTCTTGGAGTCTGTTTAAGAACCTCGTGTTGACACTTTGATAAATTCTTCTACATTCTTCATTAGAATTTGCCACTCTGCTACCTGATACACTCGTCTGACAATGTTGAATGAGGTCGTATACGAAGCTCTCTATTCCTGTACAATGCGATGCACTTTCAGATAATATCGACTATTGTTTATAATATTTTTGAGCCAAGCCCTGTTAAAATGGCCCCCAGTTGCTGCAAAATCACAGCGACTTAAATGAAAGAGGATACAGCTATACGCCAGGTGTTGTACTGCCAAAACAAGATGAAATATATGGCTATCTCTATAACAGCCTATTTAAAGAGCAAATCGTCGAAAGCACGCGGCTCTTGAATCCATATGCTATCACGTGTTTGACTTTCATTTACCCCTTAGGAATAGCTTTATCAGTCAGTGACATTATAATCGATTAGCTCCTTGAAAAGATTACCTCGAACTATTTAAATTCGATTTTGGTCAATTTCGTTCCTTCTTGTACCTCTCAGCATATCCCAAACCAAACGAATCTTAATATCTAGTTATGTGGGTTACTGAAAAGTATAGTAGAGCGCTCCTGGCTGTTGTACTAGCTCTATTGGGCTATATTGGCTACATCGCCTTCATTCGCAAGATCGAAACCATTCAATGGATAAGTCATGAGGATTATTTGCCTTATTTCCCAACGTCTGAAACATATTTGAATAATTCAATTTTCAAAAATGTCCCAATGAAGATGTATATCGACCCTATTAGTCCTCTTCAAGATAGCCTTGATCCCAAAGACAAAGATGTATGCAAGTCGATATCATACACGAATTCAACTTTCAAGTACTCTGAAACCAAAATTCCCAAATTGGACTACAGAAGGGTCAGAAAGGCATTGGAAAGTAATCTTCAATACACCCAAATGGTCAATGATCCCAAACATAGATTCAAGTCAACAAAGCCTGCTGATCACCAATGGTCGACCATTGAATTTACTTCGTTGTGGATGTCACTGTATGGCTTCCATTACGTTGTTCGAACTTTATGCTATTCTCCGTTTGGAAGGGGATGCTCAGCTACTTTCCTCTACGTTCAATTATTCGACAGAGAGTGGAATGAGATTCCCGATTTAGTCATGTTTATACCCAAGGAGACTGGAATTCCGAAGTTCGGCAGGTTTTCCGGGCCTGTCACAATCACACCTAATCAGTCTGAAGGAAATAAAACGATTGAATACACAGTCCAATACCCCAGCTTGTTACCAATTCCGTTTGACTATGAAATGGAGCCAGAAGACTTTCAAAGCTACGGACCAAATGATGTTGTGTTGCTTTCCCGTCAGAATGAATTAGGTTTCGAAGAACCCTTGATTCTGTTTGGAACTAGAAATATCCTAGGTCAGGATGAATCCTCTTCAGTAAGGCGTTTATTCCTTCCCTTCACCAACGATTTAAAAGTGCTAAGAGACCGTTTAGGGTGGGCCAAATGGAACAACTTACCATTTATAAGTCGAATTACTGATAATGAAGGGTTGCAAGTGACTAAATTGAAATTTATTCATTCGGAACTGGGTTTGATGATTATAACATGCGATATTGATACTGGCCTTTGTGACGTTCAATGTGGCAGCGGGCTGTTACTGGGAAGCGTTAGACAATTTGTCGAGCTCCCTCTTCCATCGTCTGTCCCCGAATACATTAGGGAGAAATTCCATTTGCAGTCTAATCGCCGGATATATTTGGGTTTGAATTCGCACTTCGTACCTTGTTACTGTTTTCTGAGGAGACAAGAGCCTGTTTATCTTCTCATAGAGGATTATGATCCTGCTACGAAGTATTCGTATACCATTTTTGATATTTCCGAATTGGCTTCGTTCTCTCCACACCCAGAAGAACACCGAGTTGGTAAGTGCGACATACCAATAGGAAGTAGTAGGTTGTCGCTAGCTTACTGGGATTTGCATTCCATTCAAGGAGGAACTACTAAGTATTATCCTGGGACATTTGACAGCATTCCAAACGAAGATGTTCTTCAGAGTGATATTTCCGAAGTATCAAACAAGCACGGAAAGAAACATATTAGCAATGATAACCTTGTTTTCAACGATTTCTTAGGCATCTACTTTACGGATATAAAAGGAGGAGGTATCTCGTTAGTTCACTTTACTGGGATAATGGATTTCATTGCTAATTTGGGACTAAACGATAGGAAACAACAAAATGACAAAACTATGAGTAAGCGTCTTGAAGTTGTTGAGAAATGTTTAATTCAAGAGAGGGACGAATTTTGTCTGTAGAGAATTAGCTACGATTAAGGAGTTTGTTATACTATATTTTTTGGTAAGAGATAATTTACTTTTTTTTATTTTACGTATTTGTTTGTATATGAGCCTTCTAGTTTCCCTAATACACTCGTCTGGCAACGTGTGAATGATATTACATATACGAAGCTGTCTATTCCTGTATAATGCGAGTACACAAAGTGGTATATCGAGGAACTGTGTAATATTTTAGCCTTGGCCCGTAATAATTGCCGCCAATTGCTGCAAAATCACAGCGACTTAAATGAAAGAGGATACAGCTATACGCCAGGTGTTGTACTGCCAAGACAAGATGAAATATATGGCTATCACTATAACAGCCTATCCAAAGAGCAAATCGTCGAAAGCACGCCGTTCTTGAATCCATATGCTATCACGTGTTTGAATTTCAATTTTCATTTACCCCTTTTAATTAGGAATGGTTTTATCAGCAAGTGACATTATACTGGAATTAGCTCCTTGAAAAGACTACCTGAGACTATTTAATTTAAGTCAATTTCGTATCTTAGTCTGCCATACCCCAAACCACTTGAATCCTAATATCTAGTTATGTGGGTTACTAAAAAGTATACAAAAAAGTATCGTAGGAGCCTCCTAGTAGCTGTACTAGCTTTATTTAGCTATATTGGCTACATCGCCTTCATTCGCAAGAGCGAAACCATTCAATGGATAAGTAATGAGGATGATTTGCTTTACTTCCCAACGTCTGAAAGATATTTAAATAATTCAATTTTCAAAAATGTCCCAATGAAGATGTATATCGACCCTATTAGTCCTCTTCAAGATAGCCTTGATCCCAAAGACAAAGATGTATGCAAGTCGATATCGTTCACGAATTCAACTTTCAAGTACTCTGAAACCAAAATTCCCAAATTGGACTACAGAAGGATCAGAGAGGCATTAAATGATAATCTTCAATACACCCAAATGGTCAATGATCCCAAACATAGATTGAAGTCAACAAAGTTTTCTGATCGCCAATGGTCGACCATTGGATACCGTTCATTGTGGATGCCACTGTATGGCTTCCATTACGTTGTTCGAACTTTATGCTATTCACCTTTTGGAAGGGCATGCTATGTTTTCCTCTATGCTCAATTATTCGACAGAGAGTGGAACGAAATTCCCGGTTTAGTTATAATTATATCTAAGGAGACCGGAATTCCAATATTAGGCAAGATTTCAAAACCCCATCAATCTGCTGAATTTCTTTCTCATGAAGGAAACCAAACTATTGGACAAAACAGCTACGTAATCCAATACCCAAGCATTTTACCGATTCTGTTTGACTATGAAATGGAGCCAGAAGACTTTCAAAGTTACGGACCAAATGATGTTGTGTTGCTTTCCCGTCAGAATCCATTAGGTTTCGAAGAACCCTTGATTCTGTTTGGAATTTTTGGAATTAACGATGAATATCATGGGTATGATTTGTTTTCAGAAAGACAGTTATACCTTCCGTTTACTAACGATTTGAAATTGCTAAGAGACGCTTCTGGATTGACGACATGGAGCAACTTACCATTCATAAGTCGAATTACTGATAATGAAGGGTTGCAAGTGACTAAATTGAAATTTATTCATTCGAGTTTCCCTTTGACGATTATTACATGCGATATTGGTACTGGCCTTTGTGACGGTTTGCAATCTGGCAGTGGACGGTTACTGGGACACGTTGAACAATTTGTCGAGCTCCCCATTCCATCGTCTGTACCCGAACACATTAGGGAGAAATTCCATTTGCAAGCTAATCGCCTGATTTATTTGGGTTTAAATGGTTACTTTTCCGAATCTTGTTACTGTAATCTGAGGAGACAAGAGCCTGTTTATCTTCTCATAGAAGATTATGATCCTGCTACAAAGTACTCGTATTCCATTTTTGATATTTCCAAATTAACTACGTTCACTTCATACGCAGAAGAAGACCCCAATGGTAAGTGTAAAAAGATGCAAATGCGAAGAGGTACATTGTCGCTAGCTTACTGGGACTTGCATTCCATTCAAAGAGGAACTACTAAGTATTATCCTGAGACATTTGACAGAATTTCAGACGAAGATGTTCTTCAGAATGCTATTTCTGAAGTATCAAACAAGCACGAAAAAACTAATAAGCAGATTAGCAATGATAAGCTTGTTTTCAACGATTTCTTAGGCATCTACTTCAGTAATGGAGGAAGAGGAGAAATCTCCTTAGTTCACTTCACGGGGATAATGGATTTCATTGCAAATTTGAGTCTTGACGATAGGAAACAAAAGGACAAAAATAGGAGTGAGCGCCTTGGAGTCGTTCAAAGATGTTTAGATCAAGAGAGGTCCGATATTTGTCAGCAGAGTAATGGTTTGCAGAGGAATTAAATACTTTTAAGGAGCTTGTTCCTGATATTCCTTTTATTTTCATTTTATGTACTTTCTATTATATGGACCTTCTGGTGGCCAGATCAGAGAATATTTTAATATTGTCGCTGAAGGACTCTTTAACGGTGAACGTTATAGAGTTCATGTACATATATTAATACAATTGAGCTTCTATATTTTATGATCTATGAAGTATCCCAATAATTGATCTTTTTAATTGGGCGTCGTCTATCTCGTCCACATTAACAGTAAACGTGTTGGACTTCACCTTATTGAAGTAATTCAAAAACTCAATAACGGAGCCCCCAACCCCAAAGTAAATATTTTTAGCAGCAACCAATGCATGGCTCTCAACAGCCTTGGAATTGGAAAGAATGGTTACAATAGATTCGGCCACTATTGGTAAAGTTTCCAATGAGTATATCGTTTCCGAACTGATTATAAAATCAACTGCTAGTGGTTCTACCAAGTCGTTGAATTGTGTGCCCCATGATCCAGAAATAAAGACTAGACTAATGTTGTACTCTTTGAGATCCGCTATGAATGCATCCAATAATCTATCTGTTAACAACAACTCGTCGCTTTGTTGAGCTGGTATATCTTCGCTCGTGGTTAAGCTGTGTAGCCTTTCTGGATCTACAGTTGATGCCCAGTGAATTATTGCATTTGGCAAACTAACCAATCTCAAGACCTCGTAATTGTAATCAGATAAGATGAAAGTGGCTGGTTTCTTGTTTTTGCTTTGCAACTTTTGCAATATAAGATAACTGGTTGGCAATGAAGTACCACATCCAAAATCCAAAAATGACGAGCACTTCGTCAAGATAGAATCAGATTTGGACTTGATGAGGTTACCCAACTTGTCTATTGTGTCATAGGAGCATTCCCAGCTCTTGAATCCTCCTTCGTACACTCTTTTTTCTAAATCGTTGTTGTTCGTATTTATCAAGATTTCGTTCACTTTGGCATTTTCCTGGTCGTCCTCGGTCATGATTTGATGTTTAACATCGAACAATTCTCTTCTATAGATAACATTCTTTCCTACTGGAGTTGTATAGTTATCGAATGTCAACCTGACATTCCTCAATGTCTGTAGTAATGACTCAATAGAATGAAACTTGGGCAAATTAGCTTCTTCAATCCTCTCGGAAAATGCAATTAATGAGTGTGATGTACCTTCAGAATTAAGGTTTTTGCCACTATCGCCTATGTAGGAAGAGTCCTCGAACTCATCGTCACTGAAGTCTTCCTTCGTAAACCCGAATGAGAACGACATTGCTGGGCTCTGAACTAACTTCTACGATGATATGACAATATTACATTTCTATCTTTGGTGATGTCTTCTGTTCATCTCAACTATTTTTTTGTCGCAATGATTTGACGCATATCCATTTTGCGACAAATGCCAAATTGTAAAACTTATTCGCAGCTAAATAATGATGCAAGATATAATAGTTACAATAGTGAGGGTGATAGAAAAACAATACTTTTATTAGAAGCAAGCAACTTTCGAAATTACAAGTATAAACGTGGTATAGAAGAAATTATAAACTTTTCCAATTACCAAGAAATGGTGAATTGGTTGGCGAAGGCACCCTCTGGGGTCTTCTTCTCTAAGTCAGTGACAAAGATAGTGGAGTTCTCGTAAGAGAAGTTAACCTTGGAACCGTCAAATTCAACCTGCTTTGGCTTTTGCTCAACACCCAAAATGGTAACATTTGCCAAAGGTTGTGAAGCGTTGTAGTCACCAAATGGAGATGCAATCAACTCATTCTTAGTTGCGACAAAGTTAACATATAATGACTCCTCGATGTCCAAAGATTCACCATCATCAAGGTACAATTTACCCTCGGCCTTACCCTCGTTGTCCAAAGCAACGATTAAGCCGAATGGGTTTTGTCTTGATTCAGTGACGGTGTATCCTGGTTCTTGAAGTGGCAAGATGTTACCACCTCTAATGTGTAATGGAATGTGACCAATTGGAGCAGCTAAGGTTTCGTTCTTTCCGTCTGTGAAGTTCTGCTTCTCGTGAGTGTACCAGTCGTAGTAAACCTCAGTAACATTTGCTCCAGGGAAAGTACCGTTGACCTTCTTCACACCGGGTTGCAAGACAGGAGTAACTAATAAAGCGTCACCAACGAAGAATTGGTTATCGACACCCTTGTATTGCTTCTCGTAAGGGAATTGCCATGCAAAGGATCTCAAAATTGGTAAGCCAGTAACATGAGATTCGTGCAACAAAGTATAGTAGTATGGCAACAATAAGTATCTAATTGCCATTGAGGTTCTAGTAGCATCTGCTACGGAAGACCAAACGTATGGTTCTTGAGAGATGGCTCCTAGGACATTGTGGTTTCTGTAGAATGGGAAAAAGGATCCCAATTGCATCCATCTAGAACATAACTCGGCATCTGAATTACCATTGAAACCACAGACATCTACACCGAAGAAAGGAATACCAGAGAGACCCATGCTGAAAGCTTGAGGGATAGAAAAGTACATCATGTCGTAATCAGCATTGTTGTCTCCACCCCAATGGCCCATGTAAGCACCAGCACCTGCAAAGGTAGAACGGGCGATAATGAAAGGTCTCTTGTTTGGGAAAATTTCTAACAAAGCTTCGTGAATTGCCTTCTCTTGCAAGAAGCCGTAAAGGTTGTGAATATCGTATTCAACAGTACCATCTTGATGAGTAGCATTAGGAGAAACAGCATGGGTTGCAAGATCATGCTCACCTTGAGCGTGGTTAATGGCATATGGTGGGTAATTAATGTTTCCCTTTCCTGGAGCCAATGTGTTCTTCGAATCGATTGACAGGGATGAGGAGGAGGTTGGACTTGCCTTAGAGGTGGATGCGGTAGCAGCAATAGAACTGGAAATTGACTTCCATTCAGTAGAGTTGGATACATTGAACCCTGTTGGGTATTGGGTGACTTCACCGCCAACTAAAAATGGAGGTTGAGCAGGGTTTTCAAAGTATCTTCCGGAGCCACAAGATCCAACACAGAAAGAACTGACCTCATTCATGTCAGACCAAATACCATCAAATGGAATTCTGTCATGCCAATCTTTGAACATCTGATTCCAGTAGTCTTGTGTGTCATTAGCTAAGAAATCAGGGAAGGCAGTGAATCCTGGCCACACAGCACCAATGTACAAAGATCCATCTGGGTTCTTAAGGAAGACATCAGATTCATTACCAGCGTGGAATGGCTCGTAATCATTGTCAGTAGCATTGTTTGGGTTTGGAACGTAGATAGCAGCGTCAAAAATTGGAACATAATGTTGACTGTTGTTGTGAAGGTCATCTAAGAAATCCTGGTATTTGTCAGTTGGGTATCTGTGAGGGTCATTTGTGAAATCCTTGTAGGAATCCATGTAATCAATATCAGACCAAATGGTTTCTAATGGAATATTGAACTTCTTGAAGTTGTCAACAACATCAACCAAGTCCTCAATTTCACGGTAACCCCATCTACATTGATGGTACCCGAGAGCCCAGTATGGTTGGAAAGCTGGTAATCCTATTTCCTTAACGTATTGCTGGATGACATCCTTAGGGTCAGGACCACTGAAGAAATACAAATCAATGACACCTGAAAGAGCCCTCCATGTCAAAGACTCGTCGCCAATGACAACTTCCTGAATAGCGGAAGTTCTCCAGTAAACACCATGGGTGGTATTAGAGTTATATCTCTGATCGTAGTAAACTGGATGAACACCATAGATGTTGCCGTCAATTGGGTCACCAACATCGTTTGCAAATAAAGTCTTAACAGTTCCTGGTTCATTCAATGAACCGTGAATAGATTCACCCAAACCTGTAATAGCATGACCCTTTGGCAAGGTGGTATTGAATTGAATGAATTGGTTAGAGAAAACTAATGGGTTGCCAGCGGTGGAAAACAATACTTCACCAGTAGAACTTCTGATCACCTCAAAAGAGAAGTCCTTCTCGCTGTATTCAAATACCAAGTCTGAATCACCAAAGTTGAAAGAATTCGTGTCACCTTCCACCTTAGGCTTGACGACTAATTTTTCAGGCAAAATATAGACATCAGTCAAATTTGTTGGTGCAATGTGAACATTCAAACGAGTATCAGATTGATAGGTCACTGTTAAGTTTAAATGTTCAAAATCGTATCCATAGATATTAGTTGCCTCATTCAACTCCAAAATACCTGTCAATCCCCTTGGGATTGTTGTCACGTTTACCAAGCTGTAACCTTTAGCAGCAACATTAGCATCAACAGCAGATTCATTGTAAATATTTGGAACTTGAGCAACTCCAAGAGTAAGTTCATTTGGAACCGTATATGCCGAGTCGCTTTGCGACGAACTGCCAGATGCGGAATCTGAAGCAGCAGATGAAGAAGAGGCTGGCGCACCAACTACCAAACTTGCCAAGCCTACACCGAGAACTGAGTTTCTTACTAACTTCAGAAATATCATTTTAATATAGTGATACTGGTTCACCAAAAGCAATCTTCCATTTGACCATGGAATTGGAGCCAGTATTTATACCTCACTTCGTTCGGAGAATCCACATTTTCCGAAAAGCTGCACTTGCGGGGATCTCCCCATTTCGATCAGATCTTGTATGCGGGTATCTCCCTTGTTCTTGTTGATGGCAACTGTTGTGTCGCCTCGGACAATTGTTGCAGCTAACTTGAAATACGGAACAATCGTTCAAAATAATTCTACACAAAACCTTAAACGTCAAGGACTTCATGTAGTATGGACGGCACAAGTGGGGTAATAGGGGCCTCCCAAAAAAATCATGCACAAATTTTAATAGAACATGTAAATAGCAGATTATGGAGCTGAGCCATGACTCTGCTCAAGACCTTTCAAGAAAGCCTCTTCATAGATGCGTAGCGCATTAGGAGTCTGGGGTAAAAAATCTGTGCGAAAATATCTCTTACCCTGTCTGAAAGGTAAGAAATCTGAAACTTGGCAACGAATTCGTCGAGGTACTTGAGTCTCTATCAGTGTATCCTTCTCCATTTTCTAAACATGGGGTATACAAGAATTAGTAATAGCGGCGGTTCAATCGGTCTGTCACAAACCCCCTGACGTGGAGAAGCTGCATATTACCTTTGCAGCGTACATTGTCTTTTCGCAATAATTGGTTTGGTTCGGAATATTTATTCCTGTCTGCAAAACGTACATATTCATGTGTGTAATTATAATATAGTAGAGTGACGGCGGTAGTTATTGCGATTGAGTGTTGAATTGAGGTAGCAGGCACTACTTGGCGTGTGAGCCGGTTAGGTGGGTTGTTCGCTCGGAGAAACAACCAATTTCCTCTGAACTCTCTTATCTATGTGGTCCTCCAAGACTAGGGACCGTAATGGTTCTAAATGGTAAAAAATGCTAGACCGAGATTTGTGATGATGTCGAACCGTTTCATCAAAGGGCTTAAGTAATGCACAATTCACCATCTTCGTTGAAATTACCCAGGCAACGATAAATGCATTGCCCGCCCAATAATGTATAGTCGCCCTCATGCGGTCAGAATATTATTCCTGTGAGAATTGAAACTTCTAATGCAATATACTCCGCGATTATTCCTAGGGTAAACAACACAGACAATTGGTCCTCATAATTTCGCTACTACAATATGAATTGACTGCTGCTGAATAATAATCGTAAGGTAAATACGTCCGGAAAAAATTGCTCTTTCCAAGTAAAATAACATCTCTTGGATTAATTGGCAAATCAGAAGTTTCGCTTGTATAGCCCTTTTTTCCGAAGTTTTTGCGGTTATTCATTGTGTCTACCGTATCGGTAGGACCAAGAACGAACGAGGTGAACTCACCCCACGCCAGAACCAGTTGAAGGGGCAACTATTTTCCCACTTCTTTAAACTGGATGCTATATCCTACGTTCGGACTCTCACATCTTCCCGATGTTTTGTCAAACTTTGGCATGTAGAGGGGGCTATTTTTTGAGCTATGCGTTTAGCAGCCATGGGCCGTAGCCAATTCGCCAAACTTGGCAACCACTACTTTGAAATCCCCTTAGCGATAGTATACACATTAAATTCAATTGACAAGTTGCTGGGTACAAACAACATACTTGCCTACTAACAATTATAGTGTTATTCTCATACCTCCTTTTTTCTTCTTCCTCAACAATCCGTACTCTCTGCCTCTCCTCGTCTACTTAGCTCCCACCCCACCATACTCAAACTTGACATGGCTGAGATCTTGCCTGCACACACCTTGTACTAATCAGTGTTGATGATTCCTAATTGAGAACGGATGAAGAATCGTTAGAGTGGTAATTGAAGGTTAGTGTTAGAACTCAGATTTGGGGCTATATAGTTAAGAAGGGCTCGGGAAAATTGCCGAGTCATTTCAGTGAACATGACGGAATTATCCCCTTCTTCAAAGAAAGTCGACGATTTCTTATCTGGCTTGTCTCAGCTCTCACAAGACAGGCTCAGAGAAGACCAGCAGCGACAGAGAGAGTTGCAAAGAAGTGTGGACGAATTGAGATTGAAACTGGGCAGCGTTTCTCCGCTGAAACCTAGTCACCTGGATCTTTCCCCGACAGCTCGTTCCACCTCTCACAGTGCATCGCCAATTCCTCTGTTGAAGTTCAATAGAAGTGCTGACTTCTCTAAAGGGTATAAGTCTAGATTAGACCAGTACGAGGAAGATAATGCCCCTAAATTGCCAAAAAGACCAGCTTATTTGGACACAGACGATAAAAATCCACCGCCTCTTCCAACTCGTAAACCGGATGTCTCTGACAGCTTTGACATTGAACTACTCCAGCCCACCGCAAGAAGATCAAAACCTACGATTCCTGGCAAGCCATTATCGAAGCCATCGCCTGCTAATAATAGCTCAACTTCACCTGATTTCAGAAAGAAGAGCTACGATAAGGAGGATGAAAACAAGGGCGAAAGAACGTATAGATCGTTTACCCAGATTGAGGATACAATCAAGAACAAAACAAACGATATCTTGGCCAAATACGATGACAAGAAGACACAAAAACCAGCTCCACCTAAACCGAGGGTTAAGCCAACTATTGAAAATGAAAGTGGTATTCAAGACAAAGAAGCCACTGTCAAGAAGGATTGGCTCTCTTCTACGTTGGATAATAAAGCTACTATAAACACGACTCGTACCGAGTCGAAGAAGCCAGTACCAAGACCGAAGTCAGACTGGTTGTCTTCTACTTTAGAGAATAAAGCAACTGTAAATTCCACTCACATTGATTCGAAAAAGCCAATTCCTAGACCAAAATCAGATTGGTTGTCTTCTACTTTATCCAATTCGAAGACGACAATATCTAACACTTCTTCAGCACCTGTTACCTCACCTCCAAGAATTGGAAGAAAACCGAACGGAGATTGGTTGTCATCTCTCTCTAATTCACAGTCTAACAATGCCAACATCTCAAAATCTCCATCTCGAGCAACCCACTTATCAGTGTCACCTTCGAAGAACACAAATAGTTGGCTTGATAGTGCGGTGAATAAGAGAGAATCGCATTATAGTGAAGAGACAAGACCCTCTTTCCAAATACCAAAGAAGAAATCACCATCCCCAGCTGTTTCAGAGACGGAAACTACTCCGGAATACTTGGAACGCTTGGAACAAATAAAGAAGGGAGAAGGACTTTCAAGTAAGAAGCCAATACCCAAACCACCGAAGCCATCAGGATCCAAGTATGTGGCAGAAGATTCTGAGCTACTTAAGTCCACAATGGCCAAATTATCATCGGCCAGGAACATACCACCTAAACCATCTAAACCACCAATAAACAAATATACCGAAGAAGATGCGGAACTTTTGAAGTCGACAATGGCTAAGTTGTCTGGAAACAAAGCACCTCCTCCGAAGCCGTCGAAACCTTCTATTGAGAAATATAGTCAGGAAGAGAATGATTTACTACAATCTGCATTATCGAAATTGTCCCCTAAAAAGGTTCCACCTAAGCCTTCCAAACCAGCTCTCAACAAGTACGAAGCACAGGATACGGAGTTGTTGAGGTCGCAGATGAGCCAGCTCTCAAATAAGTCGACACTGGTGAAGACTAGGGGGAGTGATAGTGTGGCAGAAGGTATTTTAGCGAGGAACAGACTTAAACCGGTCTCGCCAGCTCCGCCGGCTCTCGGCAAGCCTTCTGTGCCATCTTTAACAAACCCAAAACCAGTTGATGAGTCTCAAGCTACACTTACACCTACAAAGCCAATCAGTTTTGAAGACAAACTATCAGGGATTTTGAGGGCTAGCACCGCACCCCAATTGGCAAGCAAGGGACCAAAACAAGTAATAAGGTCCAATACGGACCCAATCGAGAAAAGAAAGGATACCACTGGGAATGAGAAATTGGTTCACCCAGGAAAAGGAAGATCTAAGGGCCCAAAGAGAAGACTTCCGAAGTCAATGCAGAAAAATAGTACTAGCAGTTCAACTCCAAAGGCTCTGCCTAAGATTGTGATTGAGAGTCCACCACATGTAGAGGAAAGCGATGAGCAAGAAGTTCTTGCGATAAAGAAGAGACCACCTCCAATTAACAAACTCTCCAAGCCCAAGCCTGTCGACGGATTGAAGCCGTCACGTAATTTCAGTGGAGAGATATTTATATGAGCGGAGTATGAGGTCATTTTAGTATGGGACAGAGAGTAACTTCGGTAGCAATTCAAGACGCTAGAAATAAAAGTTCAAAGACTGTAACAGAGATATACTACCTGAATAGTTAGAACATGGTGCTGTAGTTTTAATTGCATGAGATAAATATAAATAATTAATTAAATAAAACATCAATATAGGTTTGACCATATTTTCGCTCTTTTTTTGCAATTTCATAAGAATAGAAAGTTACTACTGAAATACAACTAACAAAGTATATCAGTATATCCATACGATAAATGAAGCTACTATTGCTATTTGAATATAGTATAGCTGGAAATTCCAAATTTGCGCCGATAGTCCCAATTGTAAGCTTTGTTATATCTCTAACTGCATTTTTCATTTTTTGCAATTTCATGCGTCACGCTACCAGGAGGCACATCTAAGAGATGGTTACCGTTAGGTCACCAAGAAGCAGTGAAGAATAGCTACCACTATATAAAATCAGATTTTTATCCACATTTGGCCACACTGCTCCCGTAGACACCCTCCACCGCCCAAAAGCACGATGTTCTCGTCTTCCCTCTTCATGACCTCGCTCCACCTTTCTTCCCCCCATTCTCCCATGTTTGGCAATTTCATAAGCACTTGGTACTCCACCCGTGCGGCTCACCAAGCCGTCGCACTTTTCTTCTATCGCCGCAACTTTGACACTCCAGCGACAAAAACAGACAGCAATTGGGTGCCAGACTGAGAAAACTGACATCGGCACTGCCAAAACTCAGTAGTGAGAAATGGGGCTCTGAGAAATGAGACACTGAGAAATGAGAAATGAGAAATTGTGAGCCGGAAAATAAACGCTGAACTTTTTGTTTGGTGTTCTGTGAGTTGTGAATTGTGAACTGTTTTGAGATTGTGAGTGGTGAGTTTATCTTCGGTGTGAGTAACCATTCATTGTATATAATAATCGTGTACCATTAATATATCGCACCAGCATGGATAAGTTCAGCGCCCAAATCGACCAGTGGAAGGCTGAGATCCCGGGCCACTTGGAAAAGGCTCAGGCCTACCTTGATCACGTCAAGAGTTCGGT
Organism: Scheffersomyces insectosa; assembly: GCA_030572575.1. Lineage (NCBI taxonomy): Eukaryota > Fungi > Ascomycota > Pichiomycetes > Serinales > Debaryomycetaceae > Scheffersomyces > Scheffersomyces insectosa. The sequence continues at coordinate 102,178 of JAJMAO010000034.1, forward strand.
TCCCACCAACTACGAAGAGCTCCAGCCTCACATCGATTACTTCAAGTCCATCACAACAGATGACATAATAAGCGACTTCTCTGAGTACAAGATCACGCCAATCACCGTGTCCATAACAGTGACTGCTTTGACAACCATCTTCATCGTGTCTAAGTTGCTTTCCTCCTTGGGCGGCTCCAGCAAGTCGGAAAAGGGCAACAAGAAGAAGCTGAAAAAGCCAAAGAAGAAGATTTCCAAGGCCCAGAAGGCTAACAAGGACATTCAAGCCATTTTGGACTTCGTTGAGTCGGAGTACGTCCCACAAATTGATGAATACATTGCCGAATACAAGTCTTTGAAGCCAGAAGAAGTTGAGTACAAGTACAAGTACTTCGAGGAGATGTTGTTGAAGGAATTGATGAAGTTGGACGAAGTCGACGTCAGTGGTAATGAGATCTTGAGAGACAACAGAAAGAAGGTAATAAAGTTTGTCCAAGACCACCAGAAGAGATTGGACAAGTTCAAAAAGGACAAGAAGTTCTAAATTGACAAAGAGAATGTCAACTTTTAGATTTAGTATAGTTAGTTGAATTAATATATATTGTATCAACCGTTACATGGTGATTTTGTAAAATATGTGTCTATAACTTGAAGCACTAGAACAACTTCATAAACTACAACGATTTTCATCTACAATCTAAAGAACTGTCTTGTGTTTGTCGAAATCTTCAGGTTGAATCCGTGCTCCTCTACGGACTCCAAACTCAGGGATACCTCCATCAGACTTAGGAGGAAAGACCTCTAATAACAATGGCAACTTCTCTCCCAACCAGAGTGCACGGTTTGTATGATCCTCTAGATCATCACCGGTTTGGGGGTGGATCAATACAGATAAGTTTCCATGGTGCAATTGGAACCAACTGAGCACCTTGATAAACACCTCAGGTCTTCTGACATCGGCTTCCCAGAACTGTGTGGGGTGGGGACCTATAATCGTATCGTCTGGCAATTTTTTCACCAAAATGGACCCATTGGCTGCTTCCTCGGGGAAATCGTTCAAGAGCTTCTCTCGTAATTGAGTAGATTCTGTATTGGACTTGGGACTTCTGGCGTAGTAGTAGACATGGAAGTCATAGTACTGGACGGGAAAAGTGAACGAGAGACCGTGGACCGAGGTAGTAGCGACCGAGGGGTCTTCTTTGGGGAGGTTTGTGACGTATTCCATAATATTACGGCCGATTTAGCAACCTTGTATATACTTTCAACTGCAATATAGCCTATATTTAAGTGCGAGAAAGAGCCAGATCCATACATCCATATATATACCACCCATAACATCCTAAAGAGCCACTAACGCTATGGCTTCAAAGTTTCCGTTTCGAGCCACAATTACTGCGAAAGGAGATTTTGCACCAATTGGTTAGATAGCGGACTTGAATGCAAAATATGAGCTATATGTTCACACGAGTGTTAGGGAAGCGTGTGTTGAAGAGAGGCAAGAGGTAGAGAATAGTAGCAGTCGCCGAGTACTTCAAATTTGGTACATTAGCCGATGCAAATTGGACATGTAATAATGTATATATGGTAAGTGTATGTATGTATGGTGATATGTGTATGTACGTTATGCATAGTATATGTACAAATAGATTCAAAGAAAATGCCATCGTTACACCAAGCCCAAGTCCTTCTTCACCATTGTTCTGCAAATAGGATGGTACTTGTCTTCGAACTTCTTGAATGTAGCAATGGCGAAATCTGTGCTGACACCAGTCTTCAACAACTTTTTACCCGGTCTGACATACTTCATACGACCGACAGATCCTAACCAATTAGCGAAATAAGTCACCACTTCGTCATCGCTCTGGTAATCACCGTACTTAATCAACAATTCGTTCCAGCGAGAGAGGAATTCACCATTTTTGCTAACTCCGTACTTTGGATAGATCGAAGGCAATTTTCTGATCAAGTCACTGGAAACATTGACATCCTTAAGCTTCTCTGTTAAAGTCTCAATGAAGAGCATTTCTTGCTCACCTTCAAAGGAGTTCACATCAGCCTCGGAGAATTTGATATCTTGAGAGCCAGATTTCACAAACTCCACCCATTTATCGACATAACTGTAAACTTGGTCAGCCAAAGTTGTGTCGAAGTTAGGGTCTTCTGGTAAACCTGGTTGGAACAACCAAGTGTCCAAATCGATCTTGTCCAAGATGTCAGCCTTGCCCAAAGGAGTGTAGAAGTCGTACAATGCCTCAATGAATTGAGCGCTGTCAAGAGATTGGTAACGGAACTTTTTGAAGTAGTACTTGATAAATGGATCGAATACTGCAACACCTCCTAATCTGGTCTCGATGTGAAATAAGAAGTTGAAACCCTTTTCGTATGGAATTCTGGAAAAGGCATCATCTGGGTCAGCATTTTCCAAATCCCAAACCAATGACGTAAACCTAGGTTCCAAGGTGTTGACAGACTCCACTAATGCATTCCACCCGATGATGGCATTGAAATGTCTAACTTGTTCACCGTGCTCTTCTGGGTTAGCCAATCCTTCTTCTCTAGCACCTGCAGCAGCAATGGCCCCAATAATACGTCTTTCCAAGTACACAGTCCAGCCCTCGTTAAGCCAGAAATGTTCCCAAGAACAGTTGGTAACCAAGTTACCAGACCATGAATGAGCGAGCTCATGGGCCATAACCTTAACTTGAGTTCTATCTTTACTAATCAATGTTGGTGTTAGTTGAGTCATGTTAGGAATCTCCATACCACCGTATGGGAAACTGGATGGGAGAACTAAGGAGTCGAATCTGGACCATTCATACTCAAACACAAGCTTTTCCGCGATTTGAATGAAGTTTTCCATGTCCTTCTCAAACTCCCATTGACAAGCCTTCAAGTTTGGCAATTCTGAGTAGACATCGGATCTAGGTCCAATTGGTGCCTTGTGAAGGTTACCGGAAGTGATAGAAACCAAATAAGATGGAATCGGAATTGGTTGATCAAAATAGTAAGTGTCCTTCTCGGAGCTAGGCTGCGGTCTTCCGGACATAGTGCATACCAGAGGAGACTTGGCAGTGAACTTATATGGAGATTTTACCCCTGGAGTGTCGAAGCATGGGAACATACTACGAGCATGAATAGCCTGACATTGCGAGAAGACATATGGACCAGTGTCACCCTGAATAAATTGAATTGCTGTGCATTTGTCTGTGGTGCTGAATTCAATGGCCACCTCGACATCGTCTTTGGAGGCTAAAGGAATGATCAATGGAGAACCAAAAAGAGGGCTTGCTGGTTTAAGCTTAAAGTCAGTTTTCGTTCCATTGACGGTAACGGAGGCGATTTCCAAGAAAGAGGTGTCCAATACGAGTTCTGGTGTACCCGTAAGGTTCTTCAATTGGTAGACCACTTTACCATTAAGTTTCTTCTCAGTGAAGGACACGCCGATAGTTAAGTCGGTATGAACTACTTTGAAATGTGAGTAGTTGGAATTTGAGCATGGGTCCAATGGGTGGGACCTGCTTCTGATTGCCTCGATTTTCGACATTTTACTTCTAGCCAACGTTAGCAACAAGTGTCTGGACTTAAGATCATAGTCAAGAACTAATGGATGCGATTTGACTGAATGAGGTCACTCTGGAAAGAATGGATTGGTAGCGCTTGGTGAGAAAAGTTAGGGCTAAAAGTAGTCGCAATATGTGCAGTTGAGGTGAGAAGTTAGGTAGGGCTTTGTTACCTGGAGTGAGTTAGAGAGCTCATATTAATTGGTATCATGTGTGCTGGCTCGTAGGATGAGATTGAAGACAAAGATGAAAATAGAGGTGAAGAAATACGATAAATAGAATTAGTAGGTAAATCGTAGAACTGGCACTTTTCGCGGAAAGACGCTAGTATATGGAAATTCCAGAGCCAACGAAATTTTCACTTACCACAAGGCACTAGAAATGCAGTCGTAGATACGGAGATCGTAACAACCGCTCTAATTAGGTAAGCATATTGTTTTGACGGCAATCCCCGAACGACCATTCTTACGTTTGAAACTCAACGTCGTCGAAGGTAACAGCCAGCGGTCCGGCCATCGGCCACGGTACGGAAGCATAGAATTTTTCGGATTGTCATTGTGAAAAAATGCAAAATAAGCCTTCCGGACTAGCATGCGGAAGAATGAGGTGTATCCGGGAAGCTATTCCCTGATCATTGACACCGTTTATATTCATTAACACATTCACCTGATTGAGATTTCTCCAACAGGTGGAAGTTAAATCCCTGACAAGAATATCATTAGAGGGTATGGTTGCTCTAAACTCATTAAATATAAGAGAGATCTTTATTTTAGCCGGAAATAATAAAAACAAGGTACTATTGTTCAAAAAGTGGCCATCCACGAAATGCCATTGTGCATGATAGCCATAAGTCCATCAGAAGTGTGCCAAACATAGAATGGCTCAGAGGGTTTCCGAGAACTCCCAGCGCGAGCCGTGCAAATAGTAACTAGAGTCATTCAGATGTCACATTTACTGTTATTATCAACGGCGTCGAGGCTCATGGCGCTATAAGCCCGCGTAAACCTATTCTTTTCAGGCTCAACAAGTTGTTGCGGCATCTCTACGGATGCTCAGCGGATGAAAAATGAACGTGAGAAGGATTCAAAGCTATGTTCTTAGGCAACGAAACCAAGTTTTAAAAAATATTAATTGGGGGCAAGATCGAATAGATAACTTTTCAAGGCGCACATTCATGCACCAGCTGCCTGGCTGAAAATATTGGCGAAGTCCTAAGAAATTACTCACTGCAGCTTGAATAACTGGAAGAGAGAATCTGTTCCCCAGTTCGCATTTAAAATTGAGCCACTAATTTAATCGATTATAGACAAGAAAAAAGTGCCACTCGATTCAATTACTCCTTGATCTCCGTAGATGAATATTGCGGAGAAGTTCAGCGAAGGAATTATGGAGAATAGGACGAAATTAACCAATGTCGTAGATTTCATTACGCATGAAGTCCCGATTGTAGAGGTGCGGGACATTTTTATCTGATTGGATCAATTCCAAAGCAAAGATTATTTTTTGCCCATTGTCAGTTTAAAATCAGCCAATCATTTGCTAATTGTAACTCCATAGTATCATATTCAATGGATCTAGATATTGGAAGGGTTGGAATTGAGGACACAGAATATAGCTTCTTAAATATTACTTAGAAAGATAGATATCTTGCCAAGTTTGTGGATAGATTAGGTAACTTTGATAGATTTTCTTTTAACAAAACCTGGGCGAACGGTAACAAAATTTGCTTAGCTACTACCTCCAAATTCAGGGGAGCAGAATTACGGCTCTGTTTGCAAGAAAATATGAGAGGCTAATTTTTAAAATAAAAATAATACCATCCTGCCGTATGGTTCATTTCCGCCTTTCTATGTACGTATACACAGTTTGGGTGAATAAGTAAAACCCCAGAATTAATATTCAGGTTTTCGTCTAGAGTATTATAATAATTTATTTGTAAGTCCATACACGTATTTTCTTAATTCACAAATTGGTGCTGACTATACGGGGTTGGACTACTCATTGTAGAGTGGTGTTCTTGACTCCACGATGTACAACGCTGCCTATTACCTCTCTCAGTATTCAATGAAGCAAGTATTAGACTGCAGGTTAAATGCCTAGAAAAAATCGACAATAGGTTTCCGGTTAGAAAGGGTATTTTGGTTGTGAAATTGACTATTGCAAACTTTTCAATGGTCCTTTCCACCACAACTGCAGGGTAATTAGCATAGTTGCATCAAAGCCAGTTTTCATTCAAATCGGGTAAAGTCACCTTGGCACTAATCTGCGGAACAAGGCATCGGAGCTTTGGATGTGTGTGGAGCGAATTAAATATAACCAATCAAATGGGTTCTTAAAGTTGTTTCTACTAAACTATAATGAATAATTTCTCGTAAATGACGATATTTTTAATAGATACATTTCATCCTCTCCAAGTAGTCTTGTTCAATAAAATGAACAGTTGACAATGGGGAAGCTGTGTATGTATATAAAGGAAAGTATGCCCATTGTTTTACCCAGATTCTGCCAATAATGCTCTAGGTTGGAATTTTTTATTTGGCTCTACAGTGATATCGAAGATGTATTGGCTACCCTTCCTTAGTATAATTACCCTTGTTAGTGCCGCTGGTGCTCCCTACACACCTTATGGGAGTGGCCAAAAGAATTTGTTAGCTTGTGGCTACCAATTAAGTCTTACTGCAACATTTTGCACAGAAGGATTAGCGTATGATGCTGTCTGTTGGTGTACCAACCCCAATGCTCTTGCCACTTTCACTGGGTGTTTAAGTTATAATCATAGAAACAGCACTCATATGCTCGATAATGTTATTGACTTCTGTAAGTTAAATGCAAATTCTACACTTACTCGTGATATATTAACAGCTGCTTATGAGAATTATACGACGTTAGCTGTACCACTGTCAGAGATAAAGGGGTTCAATGCAACCATACCAGTACATGTTCCTGTCAAGTTGAATGATACGCAAACTCGTTTGATGATGTTGGCTTATGATCCATTTTTGGATAACTACGATTATTCACTTTACTACAGTTCTGGAATACTTGGATATTGGCTTCTCGTTTTACTTTTTGCTGCTATTGCCAATTGGAGTAAAATTCTTTTTCCAGGATTAGTGAAAAAAATTAATTCTAAGCCTGTTATTCTCTTTAGAAAGTATATTTCAACACCTGCAACGATCGCAAAGAAGAAGACAAGAGAGAAAACTGTCTTGAAATATTTCGGCTTTTTGATTCCAACTAGACTCGAGTCCCTCATTATTTTTGGATTTGTCGGTCTTACTATTGGTGTTAGTGCTTGTGATATTTATTATGTTGAAGGAGATCCAATTTTTGCGTCAAAATTCCAAGCTTTGAACCGTTATGTTGCTGACAGAACTGGAATTATTGCAACCATTATCATGCCCTTGTTAATCCTATTTGCAGGAAGGAATAATTTCTTGCAATGGATCACTGGTTTGAATTTTGCAACCTTTTTATTGTATCACAGATGGATCGCAAGAGTTGATTTCATTTTAGCTCTTGTCCACACGCTCTGCTGGTCTCGTTCATTGCTCGCAGCTGACATGAGAGAAACTTACTTGATCTGGGGCACAATTGCAACTGTCGGTGGCTTTATTTTGTGTGTCCATAGTTTCTTGTACCTTAGAAGAAACTGGTACGAATTTTTCTTGCTTACCCATATAATCATGGCAGTAATGTATATTGCTGGTACTTGGATCCATGTCATAGACTTGGGTTACGTTTGGTTCATGTATCCTGCAGTTGCTGTATGGGTCTTTGATAGAGTTGTTAGAATCGGTAGATTATTAGTTTTTGGTTTCCCAAAGGCTGATGTTGTCTTGTTGGCAGACGAAACTTTGAGAGTGGTAATTCCAAAACCAAAGTATTGGCATTCGGTACCAGGAGGATATGCCTTTATTCATTTCATTAGGCCAACCTGCTTCTGGCAATCGCATCCTTTCACCTTTACTGATTCGGTTGAGAACAAGGACAGCATTGTCTTGTACTGTAAGGTTAAGGGTGGTATCACCCATGGTCTTTATCAATACCTAGCTTCTCACCCAGGAAAGTCTACTAAGATTAGAGTTGGTGTCGAAGGTCCTTATGGAGAGCCATCTCCAGCTAGGAAGTATGATTCTGCAGTTTTTGTTGCAGGTGGAAATGGTATCCCAGGTATTTACTCCGAAGCAGTTGACGCAGCTCTTACCACAAAGGACAAATCAAACAACGTTGTGAAGTTGAACTGGGTTATCAGAGAATATAGGTCCTTATACTGGTTCTACGAAGAATTGATGGAGCTTAAGAAGACAAAAATTCAGACAACCGTCTACGTCACCAGACCCGACTCACACGTCCATTTGGATGAGTTCCAAGCAAGGTTTGCTATGACACCTAAACGCGATGAATCAGGAAACTCCTTTGAAATCGAAAGCAAAGAAAAGGAAGGAGTCGAAAATTACAACTCCGTCAAGGATGAAAGCAGTGAAGAGGTGGCTTCTGAAGATAAGTCTGATGATTCTGCTGAAAAGAAGAACAGTCTCATTAGAACAATTAGACAAGAATTGAGTCATATTACATTCGTTGAAGGAAGACCTTCGGTTGAGGATCTTGTCAAAACAGAAATTGAAGAATCTTCTGGTTCTGTTGCATTCGTTGCTTGCGGTAACCCTGTAATGGTGGACGATGTCCGTCACTCTGTTGTACACAACATTGACAATCCCGAAGGCAAAAGAGTCGACTTCTTCGAGCAGTTGCAAGTATGGACTTAAATGTTCTCATTCGGCAATAAATGTTACCCCATATTTTTTATGGTAGTTAATGTTATTTATAAATATCCGGAGTCGTATATTCGGTTTTCTGGATTCCTCTCATTTATACATTGTTTTAAGCAGAGTTTTGTTAATTTGATAATATGGATTCGATAATACGGGCATACTTAGAAGAAAATATGACGAACAATCACATATTTTATCACAAGACCTAATTGATTTATAAAATTATTATATTATTCAGCTATTAACTGTACTGTAACGTCTAATATAAGGTTGGGAGGTATCGTAGTGTCGTGAATTGTGGCTTATATGCCAGCAGCAGCAGTGGCTGCTTCAGCCTCGCCACTCTCAGCAGGCTCCTTCGTTTTCTTCTCTCTCTTCTTGCTGGCCTCAGCGACCAACTCTTCAAAGACTCTAGCCTCCTCGTCTTCGTCTTCCGTTCTTGTCACCGCGGAGAACACATCTCCAATAAAACGCATAGCCTTGGCTCTGTCCACTCTCTTTTGCAATGGTATTTCCTCATCTCCAAGTATGTGATCACAAACTCCACGTACGGTACCTTGGATCTCAAATTTAGATCCAGACCATGCAGCTGCCAAAACTTTACCTAATAAATATTTCTCCATTTCAGCCAATTCTTCTGGGGTGTGCTTCTCTGGAATGACCTCCGGTTTCTCTTTCTCCTTAGTGTCCTTCAATTCAGCGTTCTCCTCCTTTATTTCAGGTACGGACGTAGTATCCTTGTTGATATTATGTTGTTCTTTACGAATAGCTTCGAGCTTCTCTTCGAGCTTGCTGACTTCTATCTCAGCTTCTTGGCGCTTAGCTTCGCCTTCTTGTGCTTCCTTGAGTGCATGATATTCATTGTCTTGTTGCATTTTAGAGTATTCTTCCATCGTTCTTTGGGCATCAAGAGCAGATGAGACTGTTTTGAAGGTGTCCTTCACAACCCCACCCTTCTCTTTCACTGAGGTCCAGAAGCCTCCCCAACCAAAGAATGTCTGATTCTTCAAAAAGATTTTCAGCTTAGTCTTGTAGATAGATCCTAAAGTATGTAATATCTCAAGCCCAAAACTTTCCATTTTCAATGACTCTGCTTCATACTTTATTTTTGCCTTAAATGACTCCACGACGTCATCCTTCATGTCTGTTTCCGTGAACAAAGATAATTTGTCTATAAGCTTCTTGGACAACTCCAATCTCATTTCGATCTTTTTCAATCTACACTCTTCCTCAAATTTGGCCAACTCCTCTTTACGCTTTAAGTCCTCCTTCTCCTTCTCCGTAAGTTGTTTCTCACCAGCTTGGGAATTGTCTGAATGCTCAGTATGCAGAAGTAAGAGGGTCTTCCCGTCATCTTTTCTGGACGATAATGGCGTATCTTCCGAGTGGGTGGCAGAACTAGTACCAGCAGTGAAACTGGATATAGTTTCATTGCTGTGTTCCTTATCTGATTGTTTGGCCTCTTCCTTCTTGTCCTCCTTTTTAACATCATCATCTGTGTATCCTGACAACTCAGCAGACTTGGACAATTCCTGAAGCAAGGACAATTCTCCAATCCATTCCTTGAATGCTTCACCTCCAAAGATCATCGAGAAGAACTCAGTTGGGTCCTCAAAACCTTCGCTGGGGATAGACTCCTGTTTACCAAATTTGTCATATTTAGCTCTTAATTTGTCATCACTCAAGACCTGGTATGCCTCTCCGACTTCCTGGAACCTAGCGGCAGCTTGAGGGTCATCGGGGTTCTTATCTGGATGCAATCTGATAGCGGCTTTACGGTACGCCTTCTTGATTTCCAAAGAAGTAGCGGTTGATTCGACGCTCAAGAGATCGTAGTATGCTGTATCCACCACCATTTTGTATTAATTTCAAGTCCAAGACGAAGGAAATTTAGAGATTTGTGGTAGGTGGCGTAGTTGCAATTTAATTAGAAGACTTTAGTTTAGTCTCTTTGTAGATAGTAATATCGATGAGTATAGAGTTCTACCTTCCCGAATTTCAGTCACGTCTATAAAACTTTCGCGGCGATATCCAGACTGGTTGGCACTGTTACGATGTTGCAACGACTTTTAACTCCACAAACTCAACTGTAGCAATGTACTGTTGGCTTTGCAAACTATATCACTTTTGATAGCAGACAAGTTTATCTGTGGCAAGAGGATGGATTGAACGAGGGCACGACCTTTATTCTGACGGTGCGTGTGAGAATAGCGCGGAGGGGAGTTGTAGTTAGTGAGAGTTCGTGAGAAAAGAGAGGGAAAAGTGGCAGCTAGCGAGACTAGGTAGCAGCTAACGAGGGATGAGTTCGGGTACTTGATGAGAATGGGCTTATTCTAAGAGTGGTTATACTAACATAGCAATATACGTATGATTAACAAACCGAATGAATATTCAAAGACGAGAGCAAAATAGAATTAGTCACGATATGGAGAATGCTCATGAATTGGTATATCTCTAAGTAGTATGGATTGTAGACATCATTCATCCAAAGCTTGAGCTTACATCGTATTCTCTCTTAGACTGGACATGTCTCGCTACGCAGTTTAAGTTTACTTCATCAGTATGCTTAACTAAGATAATTCATCCTATTATGTAATATGTACTATTATAGTGTGCGTCTATGTACAGGTGTATACAGTACAGTATAAAGTGTCTTCTCTCCAATAGAAGTATTCATTATCTAATGGGAGTAATAGACCTTTCTCAAATCTACAATCTTCTTTCCTCTGCTGGCAGCCAAGTCCTCGATGGATCTTTGTTTGGTCAATGCCTCAACGAAACCCTGACAAACCAACAAAGGGTTTCTCGACTTGTACACCTTTCCTCTCAAATCTCTGATACCGGCAGCTTGGCAGATCTCGAAAATGTTTCTGTTAACTCTTAAACCAAAACCCGCTGGAGCAGATCTCATGAACAACTTGACAGCATGGTACTTGTACTCGAAGTCACCAAGAATGGTTCTGTCTTCGTATCTTGGAATTGGGGTCAAGTTCTTGACAGCATTCCAGTGTGCCTTTACGGCAGCAGTTCTGATTCCGTCTCTTGACTTTCCGATACCTAATCCAATGGTACCGTTTCTGTCACCGACTACAGTCAAAACGAAGAAGTTAGGAATGTTACCCTTCGAGGTTTTCAACGAGACTCTTTTCATAATGATAGGACGAACATATAATCCTCTGATGTAAGCAGCATCTAAACCGGTTAACTTGGCCAATTCGTCGGCAATCTTTCTTGTAGAAGTAGCCGAAGTTTCCTTTCTCTTTAAGGTATTTTCGTCCTTGAAACGTAACTTCAAATCGGTTCTGTCCGGACCTTGAATATCAGGGATCTTAGGGTAAGGTGTACGACCCTCTCCTTGGTTAGGGTATAAGATGGGTTCTTGCAGTATAGGATCTATTCTAGAGTAGTCTGATAATTTATCTGTAGGTCCCACCTTGGAGTTGGCACGGAATCCTCTTTTCTTCAATTCCAAGACATCCTTTGGATCGATCAAGGACTCAGAAATTTGAATACTTTGCAAAAGCTCAGGTGTATAATATTTCTTTAAGAAGTCCAAGTGCTTTGTGACTTTCGAGTTGGCGCCGTCTGCGGCGTTAATGCTGTTATTGGTGGAGATTTTGTCCGTAGTCTTGTCAGACTTGGATATGCTTGGTTTGCTCTGTTCAAAGAGTCTGGCACTCGTATTCAAGCACCGTTTTATTATATTGGACCCAACCAAGGGCTGGAACGAACTCTTCAACATTGCTGCCTAAATTCGTAACGTCGCGGGTACTGAAGCTACTAGAATTGGTCACAGCTTACTTCAAATAACACCTTTCTATTAGTCGTATGTACGATCTTTGATAGATTTTTCACAATTTTTCATGTTGGAAAAAGGTCGTGCATATTCCGAAAAATAGATTTATTGGTCACGTGAGAACGATTGCAAAATATAATCTTCACTGCATTCTAGTAGTATTCTGTTTCTACATTTGTAATTGGTTAAATGGTTAAGATTCTGTATATTCTGAAGTACGTATACATATACTCATAAATAAATAGCCTGGTGATCTACACCAATTGCACTCCAAAAACAAACAATAAATACAAGATCTACACCGCTGGTTCAGTGCATAATGAGACACTGTCTATTTCTCAACAGTGGTAGTTACCTCTTCCTGGACATCCCCCAAAGGTTTGACATCGTCTGGCATGTTCTGGGGCTGGTTCACAGGTGAAAACTGCAATTTCTCGTTTTCTTGTTGCAAATTCTTAATTTCCAGACGGAGCTTCTCAACCTCCTTCTCCAAACGCTTGCCAAACACATCTATATAGTAGGTGGCACCATTGTAACTGGCCCAGATGAAAATAAAAGTCACAAAAGCTCCACATGCGTGCTTGTACTTGAACCAAATAGGACAAAATACCATAGTCAACAACTGGTAGCCAAATTGAATCAATGTAAATGCAAGTGTTTGCATCCAAGTGTATGGAAGAGAGTTGACAAATTTACCCAAGACAGTCTTTCTGTTTCTTTTCTTCAAGTATGTGAAAGAAGTGACCTTGCCCTTCTCAATTTGTTCCTTCTTCCTGATAGTAATAAAATAGTGATAAAGAACCTGCCACATAGTGTAGTAAATCGAAGTCCAAATGATACCGTTAATGAAGTTCCATTTGTCTATAGAAGCGACGGCAGGGTAGCGAACTCTTATATGGTCGGGGTCCATTTCGTGGACTAGCACAAACATTGTAACTGGCGGCATAACGTGAATGAATGAACTCGTTGTCTTCTCTATAGAGTGAAGAACGAGAGAGTTTCGCCACGTAATAACAGCAAAGGATAGCGTACCTAACGATAAGGAAAAGACGGAAACAAAAAGCGTGGGGGATGCTGGAAACACCCAAATGAAGAGCATCAACAAAATATTAACATAGTAACACAAATCTGCCAAATAGTATTGGAAAGATTGTTTGAAATACGAGTAAAAACGAATGGGCATCAACACAGCAAATAATACTGTATGAAAATGAGGGAAATAAGTAGGGTATTTTCCGATGACGAAACCAGCGCATGCAATCAAGAAGACAGCGACAGCATAAAAGAGCTTCTCAGTCAATGAACTCTGAAGATTCTTGTGGATTCTTTGGTCGAATTTTTGAATTCTCTGGTTAAAAGCATCTTGAAGTCTGATGAATTCTTTACTTCTTTGCTTAGGGTTATAAATATTGAACGTTTCTTTGGTTTTTACTCTCATTTTATTGAACTTTTTCTTAGTGGAGTCACTTACTGTGTCCAAGTTGAGCCCGAAATCGAAGTCGTTGGCGAAGAGCAATTTGGACAAGTCGATGAATGAGACTGAGTTAGAGGAGTCGCTTCTCTTCAACCCCGGCGCGCCGTGGAAAGATGATGACGACGATGTGTAGCCGTTATCGTAGTCATCGTCGTCCAGAATTGCAGAGCCATTGGAGGCATTAGAGCCATTAGAGCCATTAGATTCCGATCTGCCGGTCTTTGCAGAAGGTTCGATGGAATTCGTGTGCACAAACACGGAGTCGGTAGTCCCGTTTGGATAGGTGGACTGAGGGCCTAGCACAGGCGAGTCGCTGGTAGTAAACATCTCCTATAGCGGCGGCTCGTTCCCGTTAGCTGAAGATCGACTTGATTTTTCCGGCAGCTAGGTATGAGTTTCGTAGCTTGGTTGAATAAGAAGACACCAACTGCACTGGCTAAACACAGCCGTGAGATGCTCGTGGATCACTTCTTTTTTAAAGAAGCTGCCAAATAACGAAATGGCGTCAAGAAAAACGAGGTAATGAGCACACGTGACTGCGATACTCTTATCTTCTGTTAGTAATGACAACCGTGTTAGTTGGTGGGTGAGGCTGGGTAGTGTGTGAGGGAAGACAGAGGCAATTTGTTGGTAGTGTGGGTGTGAGTAATGTGTGAGTACAGGCGTATGTTTGTAGTGTGCCCGTAGGTAGGAAGTAAGACAGAAAGAAGCAGTTTCTGTTGATCCGTGCTTTGAGGACAAAGCAATTAGGAATGCATAGATATTTATATAAAAATACACACGAGATATGGGGTTGGAAAAGAAGAAAAATTGTGATTAATAATTCACGTTGGCCCACATCGTGGACGGTCTGCTTCCATAGTTTCTTTCCATGTATGGAATTATGTCTTCTTCTGGTGACCTTAATTTTTGGCGTTATCAGTTCGCAGTCGATGATGCGAACACCACGTGTAAAGGGTGTGGGACAGTGAATGCAGTATAGTGTAGTAAGATCCAGGTGGTAACAGAGGGAGAGTCCGTGGGGTGGATGACGTGTGGGCGTAGTGTTGGGTACTCGTGCGTAAGTGTGGATGGTTGCTTGGAGCCGGTGCTACGGTAGTGGTAGTGGTATATTCTTGGTAGCTTGGACAGCTCTTAGCGAGATCTTCGATTAGTGCAGGTTTCTTGGTATGGGTGCAACGGTGACTTCACATCCTTCGTTTGGCGGCAGTTGGATCAGCAGCTTTATGTCAGCCGTCTGGGGCCGGCTACGAAATCTCCTCATACGAGCATTTCGATAATGCCAGAGGTGCCAAAACAAGTCCAGCCCATTGAATGATTTATTATGAGAGAAGAATTTTGCAACTTTTCCCAATAACGAGGGTAGATCACTACATAGAGCAATAGTTCAGGCAAGAATCCAAGGGACATTTACCATGAGTACCATGATTCAGTCATTTCTTGAATCGGTTGACCATACTGTTATTCTTCATTCTGCTCAAATACTAGTAGTCTTACACCTTCAGTTACTCTGTTACTCTTAAGTTACTATTAATTATATATTATTGTAATATGAATTCCGAAATAGATCTATTACGGATGGCACATGAAGTGCCTCTTGTTATTATTATGTTCTATTACTTATGCCGTTTCGTTAATCATACTCTGCCCTTGATCGAGTCGTAGTTGTACATCTTCTTGTTATTCTTGATGTCATGTTCATGTGGGTGTGCTTGGTTGTATTGGTAGCATTCCAAAATGCACTTTTTGACGTTGTCAACGCTGCGTTGACTCAACTGGAAGTGGAAAGCAATTCTTCCTCCCATCAACTTGATGTTGTACTTGGTTCTTCCTACCTCGATCAAGTATTTGTCGTCCATCTTGTTAGCCTTCAAGTCAAGGAATACAAAACTGGTGTCAACAGGGCTCTCCAAAATTATGCCATGTTCGGCACAGAAGTCACCAACCTGCTTAGCATATTCATGGGACTTGACTAATTTTGGGAAGTTCTGGTCGATAGCATGGATTGCCATGGAGGTTACGATACCAGCTTGCCTTATACCACCACCACATTGTTTCTTGAAGTGGTTGGCCTTTTCGATGAACTTCTTCTCACCAACGAGAATGGAACCGATAGGGGCTCCAAGCGACTTGGACAAACATAATGAAACGCTGTCAAAGTATGAGCAGTACTCCTTAATAGAAATACCAGTTGCTGCTGAGGCATTCCACAATCTGGCACCATCCAAGTGCAATTTAATGTCATTGACCTTGCAGAAAGCAGAGATCTTCTTGATTTCATCAATGGGCATAATTATACCATGCAAAGTGTTTTCCAAAGAAATGACTTTTGTTGGGGCAGCGTGGATGTCACCATCATCAAGAGTGACATTGGCGATCACTTCTTCATATGTCAAGTAGTTACCGTTGGCTGGAACAACTGGGTGGACCATGGCTTGGGATAACATGGCCAAACCAGCAGCTTCATGTAAAAATACATGAGCACGGTGGTCACACAAAACACTGTAAGGTGGTTGCACTAAGTTGGCTCTTAATCCGACTTGGTTGGACATGGTACCACTAACACAGAAAAGAGCGGCTGGCTTTCCAGTGAGCTCCACCATTTTCTGTTCTAAGGTCAAGGTGACATCATCTTCTTTGTACACGGAGTCACCGTAGGTGCTATTTAACAAGCTGGCCTCGATCATGGCTTGAGTTGGCACCGTGAAGGTGTCACTTCTGAACTCATTAAAGGTTGAGAATGTTTCTTCGTCGTCGATGGTCATTGCGAAACTGGAGCCTTTACTATGCTGAATGGCACGCAAAATGAGCAAAAGTCAAAAACTGCTACAAGAGATATCGAATAGATATTATCCACGAGATACCACTTAAAGGGTATCTAATCAGTGATTTCCAAATACAACGTCTTTTGACTATATATATAGCAAATTGCAGTGTCAGCGACAATGACTAACATCTGCAAAAAGAAACGTATAGGAAATATGCTCACTGCGAAACAGGCTACAAGTTACAAACCCCCCCTACGAGAAAAGCCCGACTCCTGCCCCCAACGCGCTGGCGACCACACTAGCGGCCTGAGCCCCCCAACTCGAATCCCTTTAACAATTGCCAACATCTCGTATGCCCTATAGTTGCCCCCTCCTCCAAGAGAATTTTCACCTCATCTCGTTTCGCAGCTGCTGACATGGCTGTTATTCCGTTCCGAGAGGGTTTTTTTAGGCAATATGCCGCAAGCGGTTGAGAATTGCCGTTTACATCTGTGAGGCAGTGTGCCGGAGCTTTAAGTATGCGAGAAGAACCACAACGGTTCTTAGTGTACAGGAGAGGTGGAGGGAAGAGTTTATCGGTTGTAGAAGGGATCATGAAGACAGGAGCAAGCAGGAATGGGGAAGGGCTCGGGAGGTGGTCAGAAGCGAGATGGAACAGAGGGGAAAAAGACTGTGGAGGTGGCCAGTTCGTCGTATGGAGAGACCGGGTCATGGCATGTCTAAGGGGTTAAGAATGCTAGTCTGTGGCAGAGCATGGAGAGAAGATACCCCGAAAATACGGAAAAATAGTTAACGTGTAAATAGTAAATGCACATAGTAAAGTCTGTTATTTATGAACAGAACCCAAATCACCAGTCCACAAACGGAACTTCGTTCCGATATTATTTCGTCCTTTGTTGTCAAAACCCCTAAAAACCACAGTTTCTCCAACTATTTTTATTTCAATTGTCACCCACCACGTAGTCGTCGCTAAATTTACTTCATGGAGGAGCCTCGCATTGACATAGCGCAATGCAGCCGTGTCTCATACGAGACAATATCATGACTCCTCTGCTTCTATAAAACACCCCCTATTGTCATTAACTACCACAGAAGTCACATTTCGTTTGGACTCTCGACTCTGTCTTGACTCCGCGTCTTCTTCCCCACGAATTCGTGCCTTGCGGTACACCTGTTCCGTCTGTTTACCATCTTTTGTGTGCATTAAAGACATATTTACTTACATACAAGCTGACATTTACTTCCCCTGATTTCATCCGAGCTTGCCCGCCTTTTACGACCCAGCAAACACAGCCAAAATATGGCCATATTAAGCCATAAACTTCCGGGTCCAAAGCGGTTGCAGGTTTCGGTAGTGCGACTGCAAAATGTTCTGCCTTCTATAACCGAGCATGATTCTATCTCCTCTTCTTTACTATGTGTTGTTTTTAGTTTCTCAACAACTCAAATGTCATTCATTCAGCAGGCCCGTAGTTGGACTTCTCTTCGTGAAGATAAGTTTGGCTGCTGTTGGCTGAATCCCCACCTTGTAGATGCTGGCCGAAATAGGTTAGGTTCTGAGCATTGTAGTGGCCATTCCCAGGTGTAGTGGACAATGGAGCGCTAGTAGTAGATGTTGCTAGTGGAGCGTTGGTAGCATTCCCCGAGACATTTGTAGAGAGATTTGTTGGAAAGTGTAGACTTGATGCAAATGGCTGGAACTCCCCAACACCTCCTAAGTTGAAGTTATGGGTGCTCAAGTTATTGTCATTTCTCCAAATTTGGCTGTTGTTAGAAACAGATCTAGTGTGACCAGCTATCGACCCGGCGACTCCTGGGTTTGTGCCGACAGTTCCATCATTGGTGCTGACAATAGAGTCACTAGCGTCCAACCATAGTTTGCTACTTGTAGTGGGGGTCATCAAGAATCCTTGGTTATCAATATTGCTGACTCCATTGTTGTAAGTCCGAGGTTGTAACAAGTTAATGTCATTTCCAGTAGTTGGACCATTGAGACTGCTCACGCTTGGGTTCTTGGAAAAGATGTCTCCGAGGCCACCTAAGGTATGATTCCCAGCAGTGTTAGTAGCTGAAGTTGGTGTGCTCCAAACCCCTCCTCCACTAAGAGCGGAGCCACCCAAGTTGGTATTAACATTCACAGGGGTTCCTGTCAATGTAGCATGGGTAATGCTAGGAGAATTATAGTTATACAATAAGGAATTGAGATTGTCTCCACCGTAGCTAATATTCTCTCCAGTATATGCCAACTTTTCACCAGAGTAGTTCAAGGTGTTATCTCCACCATAACCTAAATTATTTTCATTGTAATTCAAATCATTATACTGCAAATTGTTTGGGTAATTGACGTTATCGGTATAGTTTAAATTGTCACTATAAGTCAAGTTGTCCGTATAGTTCACTTGAGACTGTTGATGATCTGGAATAGGAGAAGTAATACCAGTAGTGTAGATGGAGTCATCGTAAGGGAACCCTTGCAACTGTGATGATTGGGCTATAGCAGGTTGGTGTAGCAACGATGAATTGCCTATCAAGGGAGATGTAAGATGTGGTTCCAAGGTGTTGAGATTAGAGGATAACATTGGATTTCCAATAGGCGGAGAAGTCGTTCCAAATAAGTGCTGGTCTATCGTGGAATCGATACCACTGTGAGCAAGTTCGTTGTACTGAATCTGCTCGCTCGAAGCATTTTCTGGTTCCTCAGAATAGACTTGAACATAATGGTTGTGAAATCCACTAACATTGGCCAGACTGATAGGGTTAGAACTATCATCAAAGGATGGGGAAAAGTTACGCTTTCCAGCAAACTTGGGCTTTGTTAATGCATTGCTAAATCCACCAAATTCAATCGATGCTTGGTATTCAGAAAGTTTAATTGGTTGATAAGTTTCATCATTATTCTGCTTAGCAATTTGGAGAGTCTGGTGTAGAGTGACATACTTCTTAATTTCAGCTTGGAATGATTCCTTCCACTTGTTTTCAATATCTTGATAGGTGTTGATTTCCTTCAAGATTTCATCCTGCCAAGTGGGGACAACTTGGAAAATCTTACCCAAGATTTCGTAAATGTTCTTGTTAATGGTACCATCCTTGAAAAATATCGACGATGAAGATGGTGGTGCAGGAGATGGTGATGGAGATGTTGATGACGCCGGGGATGAAGGGGCACCCTGAGTCTGTTCCTCTTCTTTGACTAATGCAGATACTCCATTGGATATCGGAGCTGGAGGAGCGTTGAATAGATCGATGAGTGGCCTGATTTGGTTGAGCACAGAGGCAATTTCCTTCTTCTCTGCTAGCAAAGTCTTCAAGTTTTCTTCGACGTTCTCGTTCTCTACTTTGTAATTTTGAATGCCAATGTTAACTTGAACAATTTGGTCATTAATTTTTAATTTTTCGGAGGTTTCGTTATTAAGTAGTTGAGAGTTACGTTCTTCCAACTTCTTAATCCTCTGCTTGTAATCCAACAACTTGCTGTTGAACATTTCCATCGAATTTTTGATGGAGTTGAGTTTGCTGTTTAATTTAGATTTTTTAAATGTTAATTTGTCTTTCGACTTCTCTAATGATTTGACATCACTGTCCTTTTTCAATTTACTGTCTGTTTCTTCGTCATACTCGTGCTTGTAAAACTTAAACTCGTCTTGTAATTGTTCGTTTTCTTTTCCCAAATTAATTTGGTAACTTTTAAATTCTAGGTTGATCTTGATCAACTCATTTTGAAATGCAAGCAAATAATCATTCAAAAGATCCGAACTTTTGATCGTCTGAATCTCTTCAATAGTAATACTATCAATATCCACGGGAGGTCTACCTTCATTATTGTGGGTGAGCTTCTCTTCGGCTACTAGTTTCTCTGTGTTTGAGATCGTAATTTCGTTGTCCAATTCGTCCAATTTGTCATCATAAATAAACTGCAATTTGGAGTCTTTCTTGTTGATCGTGTGCACGAATACAGGGTTGGACTGGGACCGAAAGTTGGTTATGGCATTAATAGCAATGATTTGAATCTGGTACAATTGTTTTGGGGAAAGGTTGTTTAATTTACACGACGTGGAAGTGATAGTTGCCGCCTCGTGTCCGTTGATGACCAAGACATAGTAGATGTTCTCGTCGAACTTTATCTCTATGTCCCAGTGAATTATAATGGACGTCTCGCTGATGGAGTCAATGCAAAGGTTTGGGGTGTGAGGAATCTCCATATTCAAATCCTCAATGATCTCCTCCACCGGAGTCTTGAGGATTTGGAAGCATCGGTACAAGATCCAGCAGATAGAAGGTACCAATGTTATTAGTATCTCTATCATGGTATGCTTATGCTTCTTGCTTTAATTCTGGCCTACGAAAGGTGTCTGTTTACTTCAACTTACTTCCATACATTCTTAACCCATACCATAGTAAGACATTTTTTTTCAATACTCTGATGTTCCACGCCTGCAGACAACGGCAGGTTTTTTGCCAGAAGAAAAACGTCAAATTCGGTGCTGAAGCTGTCACGTGAGATTAGTTATTAGTAGTAGTAGAAGTAGTGGTAGTAATAGTATGGAGTAGTACATCTATGTATTTGGTGGTTTAGAGCATGTATATATTAATGTTCGCAATCAGGCGGTGGAAAGTGAAGTTCGGATGATGCTTATCAAATCAGTCCTCGGCATCCACGGAAAGTTCAATCTTGTTCTTTTCAGCTTGGAAATAGCGAACGCATGCTACCAATAGAAGCACATTGAAGGTTCCAAGAAGAAAAAATGGCCCCAAAATCCAGTAATCACTCCATATACCGCCGACCTTGGTGATAATTAAAATACCAATTCCTCCACTAAGACTATATAAACCACTTAAGGAACCGATATTGCCGGTGTTGTGGCTTAGTCCGCTTAGGACGCTCATACTTGTGATAATTATGCCGATCTGCGATAGGCCTATGAGACTCACCATAAAGAAGCAAGCTACTGTATGAGGGTCATAAACCCCGTTTTTAGTGGTTCCAATGAGACAAATTCCATAATTGCCTAAAATACCAGTCAATGCAGCTATCATCAATGTTTTAAATTTACCGACTCTTTCTGCATCAATAAGATATCCCCACAAAGGCGAGGAGATCAATGCGATTGTTTGTGCAACTCCCGTCAAGATGGCTGAGAAGATAAATCCATCAGAACAGTTCTTTTTGTTGGGGTAATCAAGTGATTTACATTCCCCATGTTTGTAGTAATAGTTGTAGACCAAGAGAGGAATGAAAACGGCCGATGTAACCGTTGTAGACCTTGCAACAAAAGCCCCTATATACGACAATTGTACTCTTTGGTTGTCTCTGGAGATTTGGATTCCTTTGTAAAGAAGGTTCAAGTATGGGAGCCTATCTTCAGAATCTTCCACGCTCACCAACAACACACCCTCTTCAGCTCTATCTGTTACCTTTTTCTTGCCATTATACAAAAAAGTAAAAAGAACTGCGAAAGCAACAATTGCAAACACCGCTACTATGACGTAAGAAGCTTTCAATCCATCTTTTAAAGTCCAATCGGTGTTTCCATTCATCAACTTTATAGGCAACGATAACAAAATTGAAACTGAGAATATTGCCCCTAAACCTGTTGATATTCCAATTAAAGCAGCGTACTTTCCATTCTTCTTGTCTTCATTTCCGTGGCGAGTCTCCACGATATCATCATGTTCATGCCCAGTTGGTAATTGCTTCCAAAATATGAATTTTTTGAAGTTGAAGTCGGAGTTAGATAACTCATTGAGCATCACAGTAATCATACTCATGCAACTAGTGACTCCCAATGCAAATATGCTTCTGAAAAAGAGCAAGTCGGGATATATATTTTTGCTTAGGACACCATAACCGAACAAACTGATGCTGATGACAAGGAATCCCAGACTCTGTATGAGTCTAGATCCACGAAATCCAAGGTTGTTAAGCTTATCTGTTAGTGTTCCCACAAAGGCAGAGGACGCAATTGAGACCAATTCATCTGTAAACCCTAGCGTACCTATTATACTTCCTATTTTTTCATCTGCGGTTATCCCAATAACCTCGCTGATATAAAATGGCTGCGTTGAAGCTAGAAACACTACGATTGCAACACATGCAAAGCCACCAAAGTTGAACGCAACAAGGTTCAATGGAGTATAGTTTAGGTTTATTTTTGACATCAGCTTCGTTTAGTCTTATAATCAATTCATAAAGAGACAATAAAAATAATTCAAAAAGTATGGAGTAAAATCTATTTTTTATCTACTTAATCAGCGCTGCCGAAGTGGAAAAGGTCACGTGATGTTACTTTTTGGTGACAGTTGCAATGCTATGCAGAGCATGCTGAGAGCGTAGGTATAATATGCCGGATGTCTGTATGCATAAACGTATTCCGGGGTGAAGCTATGAGCAGTTCAGCTTTATAAGATTAATTAAATACTTACCTATCCTACTTACTAGGTTTTGGATGATATTTCATTAAGAATACTAAGGAACATATGTAATTTCTATATCATTTACAAG